>CM018076.1:210712360-210875234 GCA_008658365.1 Alca torda
ATAAGGGCTAAAACAAGAGCTTTCATTATCGTCTTCAATGCTTGCTTTTCCCTTTTGCCACTGGTGTAGTGTGAAGGTTACAGCTAAGGTCAACCACAGTCCATGTTTATTGGTTTATTCCCAGATTTTGAGTTATTGATATTGAGCTTGTCCAGGAAATCAGTGCAGTGCAATGTAAGGCTAATCGATAGCTTGCTGCTCTTTTTGCATATTAAAAAGATAACCTTATAGAGTAAAATAAATTTTTAAAAGAGAGCTTCAATGTCTTTCCACTACCAAGTCAAAGCTTTACAAACTCTTGGCCAGCTGTTTTCATTTATTTCCACACTGTCTTTTCCCTAAAGCTATCTTTAATGGTCAAAGCAGGTTTCGTTCTTTCCTCTTTTTTTTTGTTTTTCCTTTGCGCCTGAATATGAAACAAATGCCCACCGTACAGATATTCAGATAGCTCTCCCACTTGGATTTGTTCCATGCATATTTCTAGAGCATCTTCCAGCTCTCCGGGTCCCAAGTATGGAAACAGCATCATGGTATCAGCAGGGCTGTGACCTCTGGCTCAGGGCTGCTTCCCCCAACCATCTCCCTGGTGGTCTCTGTTACTTGCCCTTTACTTAAGATTCACCTCAGCCTGATATATCACAGCCCCTGTTTTTTGGAAAACCCATAAATTCACCAAGACTTTGCTTTTTATGCTCCTACCTGCCCGTATTGCCTCCTGCGTGCGTGTTTGGTTGACGTGCAGCTCCCCTCCTTTTCCTGTCCTAACGTTGTTATAGGATATTGCCGTTTGCTAAGAAATGAAAGATGATATTTAAAAGGATGCTCATACTAGCTTGACTACTGTTGAATTTCAGAGTCGCTGGTACAAATGCTGAATTGTATTACTTTCATGGTAACGGTCTCCCCAAAGGATTCTCCTCTTGCCTCAGATGCTCGGTCCCCGGTCAGTTCAGATCTGATTGCTCATCTGTTAGATGTAATAATAGTATCGTGCTGTAGCTCTACGGTGCCTTTCATCTGATGTGTTTTACAGAGTCTGGGCAGCTGTCGTAGAGAAGCAGGTGGGAAGCCGAGTGCTGAGGCTCTTTCTAAAGTAATTTCAGTTGACATATATTTAGTGAACCCATCCTGCTGATAAAGAGGTACAGTGTGTATTATATATGTGTGTATATATATATATACACACAGCTAATTAAAATGACAGCGCTGGCACCAGTGGCCAGCTGGGACAGATCTCTTTGAACGGCACCTTTCTTCATCAGCCCCCGATCCCCCAGCTGGTCGCCGGTCCCTGAGGTGCACCCACCATCCCTGACGTTTCAGGATGTGATTTTTTGCAGTCTTGTGAACGCTGAGGGCATCTGTCCACACAACAACGACTTGGGAATTTTGCTGTGTTTCATGAAGTTGCCGTTTCTCCATTCGCTTTGATGTACTGTCAGTGAACCAAGACCAGCCCATGGGAAGAATGACTCTGTTTGCCCAGAAAGAAGTCATAAATGTGGTGGATGCAATAGCCGTGTTACTGGAAACGTAAGAGAAGATGGTAACTGGAGCAAACAGGGGTGATCACATTTATCTGCAAATGACTGTGCTTTTGGAGGGTAGAAAATTGTCTCAGAGAAGTGTCCAGAGACTCTCTGGATGTATCTGCTTTGCTCAGCACAGCTGAACTTGGAACACCTCTGGCTACTGGGCCAACACACATATGAATGATGTAGCACAGTGTCCTCCCAAGGTATTATCTGAGATTTTCAAAGCAAAACTAACTGGTCTGGGCAGTAGTTGTGACTTATTCTGCTGAACTGCTCTGGTCGCACCAGGGTCATCTCATGGGTGCGGGATGCTGCAGCTCTCACTAGCCCAGGGCCAAAGCCCCAAGAAGCATTTTCAAACCCAAAAAGCAAGGTGTTGTGCTGGAAGACAAATCCTGAAGCCTGATGAGCCAGAAGGAGAGTTCAGGTGAAACTGTGACAACTGCGACCAACTACGCTAGAAAGGAGGTTGGCTTTTTTCAAGTGCTGAAACTGTACCAGTACAGACCCTGGTATGGACACAATGGTCTCCATGGACTGTGATTTCCCCTTCCCGTATAGGAATAGGCTATATTTCACTGCTTTTTGATCCATCAGTAGGAACTGATTCTTGGAGAGCCATTGCCTATTACGATTTTGCAGTGATTCATGTGTGAGTGGCTGAGATGTGCAGGCCAGGGGGAAAGAGCAAGAGAAAGTGAGACCGATGGTGACCTTGTCACATGCTGAATGGCAAATTCGTGTTTTCTAAAAATAGCATCTTGTCTTTCCCATGACACTAACTTGCGCTGCAGCTTCGGGTTTGCTTGTAAATCTCCTCTCGGTCACACACAGAAAACCACTTGATTCAAACGTGGCGATGCAATAAATTTGAAGTGAGCTGCCCAGAAGTATATACAAGATGAAACTCAGAGCAGCATGACATACCAACTGCTAACACTGACCGTTGCCTAGTGTGCCTCTCTGGTAACGCCTGTCCTCCAATACCTTCCCACAATTCCCTCCGCATCCCCAGAAAGCACAAAAAAATGTCTTTTACCATTTCTTTAAGAATTTAGGGTGAAGCTCAGTGCTAAAAACCAAAAGATTTGCCCCCCCGTAGTCCTAAAGCCATGCATGTAAGTTGACCGTGGCAGCACGGGCACCGGGATTCGGGAGTTATTTTACGGCAGTGCTGCTCTTCCTCCAGCCTGGCTACTCGCAGTTGAAATGCAGTTTTTCAGCAAAGACAGATGCTAAGAGCGAAAGACCCTTCTGTTGTGCTTGTGGGGGTGACCAGCGTGACTATACATTCATGGAAACAGATGGAACAGTTTATACTACAGTACTCATGCATATTTGGTTTGTATTTGAACGCAGACTAACAGATGCAATGTGCTATTTTATTTTTTAGGAAATATATGATTAGATATGGTTAATTTGCAGAGGGTAACGAGCTACATGCCCTTATTAAAAAGTCATATATTTATGTGCATTTCTAGCAGAAACATCTTTCTCTTGAAGAAGGAAGGTCTCTGTTAAAAACAGAAAAGTTGACCTCCTTGGATTTGTCTGCCGTATACCTGCTCCTTCTTTTCAGGCATTGCTCTCTGGTGTTTATTAAGAAATCCAGAAAGGCAGATACTAAAGACTGAATTGTGATCCTTCAGAAATTGGCTCTCTGCAGCTGGTTAGCTAGTTTTTGGTTGGCTTTTTTTTTTTCATATATATTTATCAAAATAATTTTATTTGTTCTTGAGAACATCTCCAGGAAAATTTCATTTCATTCTCACTATGCTGACAAAATCTTCACCATCTTAAAGCTGGCTGATCTTGATATTTCAATCATCATGTGATAAAACATTAAGTGAAATATTATTTGGTGGACACGTTCTTCAAGGCTGTCACTTACTTAGGCCTTAAGCAACTAACATGGTACTTTTATTTTCATTAACAGCTACTTTGGAGTATGTTTTCTCTTCCTGTCGGTAAAAAAGATAGCTGATATACAGGTGCTTTTCCCCTGAATTTAATAAAACAGATTCACCATCTACCAGAAGCAGAAACCTTTTTTTCAGTCTCATAAATTCAGTGGACTGACCGTGTTAGGGGTGTACACCATCATTGCTTGGGTGTTTCAGAGGGTTGGAGTCAGTAGTGCAGGATCAATCCCTATTCGCTGAGTATCTCAGTAGCGCTTTGGGTAGATTCAGGGGACTGTGTGTCAGATCCCTGGACTCTAGTTCCAGTCTTGTCAGTGACAAAGCATGCAACATCAGGCAGATAGAATTAACAGGCTGAGAGGTTTGGGTTGTTCAACCTGGAGAAGAGAAGGCTCCAGGGAGACCTTCGAGCCCCTTCCAGTCCCTAAAGGGTCTCCAGGAGAGATGGGGAGGGACTTTTTACAAGGGCATTAGTGATAGGACAAGGGGAAATGGCTTCAAAATGGCTCAAACTCCTCAAATGGAAGAGGGGAGATTTAGATGAGATATTAGGAAGAAATTCTTTGCTGTGAGGGTGGTGAGACACTGGCCCAGGTTGCCCAGAGAAGCTGTGGCTGCCCCATCCCTGGAGGTGTTCAAGGCCAGGTTGGACGGGGCTTGGAGCAACCTGGTCTGGTGGGAGGTGTCCCTGCCCAGGGCAGGGGGGTGGAACTGGATGGTCTTGAAGGTCCCTTCCAACCCAAACCATTCTATGAATGCGTCTGGAAGTGCGTCCCAGCAAACCACCTCGGCTTGCAGCTGCCCATGCCCATGCACACTGAAGGCTTGCACATCCTCACTTTACAGGCTTGCAGATTGCCACTTTGCAACAGTTTCATGAGATTTACTTCTCTTGGCAACAGGTAGTTACTACTCTAGGACGTGGAGGATGGGATCCAGTTGGTTCGGTGCTAACTACACGCTGCTGCTGAGAAAGACACCTTAGGACAAAACACCTGGGTCAGCCTTTCCATTAAAGCACTGTGAGATTTTTTAACATCCATGCAGAGCAGATGAAATCAAAGTCTCCTTCAAAGCAGCGACTGACAGTGCCACGTAACTCTGTTTTCCTCTCCTGGTGGGATGAAAAGCTGAGCAGACTCCGCTGACGAGTTCAGTCCAGTGGAAGTGTGAGTCCCTCCGACACCTGGCCCAGGCTTCACCGATTCTGCTCCGCTGCGGGAACAGCCCTCGCTCCAATCCATTGAGCAGAAGCGACCTGCCCTTTTTTGGGGTATCTATTGTCAGATCAAACCTATCTTAAATAAATCATGCCGGCCCACGCTGTCGCCTCCTTCAACCTGCTTTTTGGGTAAAACTTCCATCAGCCGAGCTTACACGCACTGAATTTGCGCAATGGGTAGCTTGCCAGGAAAAAACCCAGCACAAGACTTGGCCTTTATGTGAGAGATAGCTTCCTTTGTCGGATTGGGAAAGGAGGAAGGATTGTGATAAACATCATTACTAGCAAGTAATTTTTCCCTTTCTGATGCAGCTCTGCAGCGAGTTTGTTATCTGCCTGCATGAAAGATCTTTTCAAGATGTTTCTAGTCCCCGAGGAAGTGAGAAACTAACAGATTCCTCCCAATAATAATACAGGGGGGGGTGTCAGGGGGGAGAAGATGTCTCTCTTGTTCCTCTAACACTTGACAAAGCACTCTCCTCCCCCTTCCCAGCACTACTCTCCTAAGCAGTTCGGAAGGGAAATGAGTTTGCTTGCAGATATTTTTGTTCTCTAGCTAGAGAAACAAATGCGTTCACTGAATATAGCTCTGCCAAGAAAATAAGAACATGGGCAGGACTTTGAATGGAGTCACTGGTGGGAATGAAGGAGAGGAACGGTTTGCTGTCTGAATTGCTCATCAGGAAGAAATAAAGGTGAAGAAAGGGAGGGAGGAAATAGAGTTGTTTGAGTAAGGATACCGAATGCAAAATCTGAGTGGAAGAAACAGTAAATGCTAAGGAGAAGCTGGATGAGTCTGAGTCATGCAAATTATTTATTTTTCTGAAGCTGTGTAAAACAGACGCTGCAACAACCAACCTTTCATGCAATTGCCATAGGAAAAATGACCCAGGGGCAAGGTCATCCCTTTTTTTGCAGGGCCTGGCATAAGGGCTAGTGTGGAAGAACAGGTGATGCCATTTTCATGGGGGCAACAGAAATCTCTCCACCAACAACTACCCTTCAGTAACACATGTATAAAGCCAAGCTCCTCTGCTCTTCTCTCTCTTGGCCAAGTGGGTTGGGATCTCAATGTGTTCGAGTGATGTCTCACAGGTTTTACGGCATGTCATGATGATAATTACTGACTGCTTCCTGAACTCCCTGCAGGGCTGCATGGGACCTTGACAAATCCTAACTCCTGTTCTTCCCATACCAGCTTTCCTAACACAGGGATATTTTCGAAATACTCCCTGCTAGTGACCTTCTGAATTCCCTGTAATTCCTAACACTCTTACTTTAAAATATTAGAAAACAGAGTCACTAACCAGTTTTCTGACAGTATTTTTGCAAGTGGAAGTTTTGTCTGCATACTTCAGAAAACATGCAAGTAAAGAATCTGTTAATTTTTAATATATTTTTTTTCATCCTATTCTGGAATCCTATTCGTAGGCTTATCTAGACTTGGAAATGTACCAATATAATTATTCCTGGAAAATTATTTGGAAATACTCATTTCTAAGTAACTCTCTACGTGGAATCAGAATGATCAGACAGATACTTGTGCCAAAAGAAATGATGCTAAAATAATTATTTCATAACAGCCATATCAGTAAATTTCCAATTGGAGAGGAACTCGTGTACACAGGAAGGAAGCAAACCCGATTGTCTCCCTCTTTCCTTCCAGCCCTTGTTTTACAGCCGAATAAGCAATAATGAGGCTGTAGATCTATGTCTTCTTCTTAGAATCCAAAAGGCTTTACAGAGTCTGTTGGATGAATTTCAACACCCTGTTCAGGTCCAAGGAGGAAATAAGCTCTTCCAGAAATTCACCAGTCTTCCTTTTTCTTCTTTGAGTCTGGCTGTAGCTCAAAGGAACCTTATGGACCATCTGTCCCTCCTATCCTCTCAACTCCCATGTGCCACCATCGATAAGACATCAATCTGTGAAGCAGCCCTGGGAGAGATTTTTTTAGTAGTTTCTCCAGGAAAGCATCCGAGTGATTCCTGTGCAGAATCTATCTGCTCTTTGTGTCTGCTGGGGAAAAGGGCTATTGACATCTTCCAGTCTCTACCATGGTCTGGACATTCTTCTCTTGAAGGACTCAAATGTATTTGCAAGAACTTTAGACAAAGCCAAGAATGAATTAACCAAATCCAATTCAGGGAAGACAGTGATAAACAGGGCATGGCTTATGAGAGCGTTAAAGGTTTGGAAAACTTTACTTGCAGTGAGACACTTCAGAAGAAAAGAACTAGCAGAAGGTTAAGGACTCAGTTCGTCACTGTCTATGGGGACATAAATCTATTGGGGTACTGCTCAGGGGCAATAATAGATGCTAGAGTGTCTAGGATGTCTTTGGCAACACTTCCTGAATATCTTCTCTTACCTTTTGTGCTCATGTGGGACCAACCATAATCTGATGCTGAGAATGCAAACCTCCGACTCCACTGAACTGAGATAAAAAAGATCGGGGGCTGCATTTGCTTCAGAGTCCAGACTGCAGCTCTTCCTAAAAGTTTCCAAAAAACCCTTCTTTTCTTAGGTGGTAAAATATGGGGAAAAGCACTAATCCCTGCTCAAATATACCTTTGGAAAATGATCTTTTCCATAGCCATGTGGCTTAGAGAGAGAAGTTACTCCGAACTCTTCTATATCACAGCTGCTTTCACCCAGTTGTCCTGTTCGTTTTGTTTGCCTTCCAGCAAGACATCCAGCCTTGAGTTGAAAGACACCAAGAGCATCGCAGAGAGATGCTGCTGGGAGGCTGCTTACCCTGACCCCATGACTCTCTACAGAGCCAAGACCTCTGGGCTGTGACCCTGCTGCACACAATAGCTTTCCACTCCCGTACAGTTGTAGATCATTGCATCTGCCTGCATTGTACTGTGCCTGTTTTGGTCTTGTCCTTACAACTTTTTATTTATTTGTATTGTTTTACTACTCTATCTGGTTTTAATGTCCACGCACATTACCAGCCAGGAGTTTAAGTTTTTCACTAGATAATTACTAAAATGTCAAAAAGTGTCATACTGAGCTCCAATACCTACGGCCCCAATACCTACCCTTTTGGCCCCAGAAAATCTCTATCCAACAATTAATGTATCAATATATCTTTTTTTTTTTTTTTGTCAAAACAGTGCTGGTTTTTGACCAAATAAGGACTTGGTTCATCCATTTACACTAAAGGGGTAGGACTGTCCACTGATGTTTCACCAGGGCTCTGCTTCAATTCACACAAATCCCAAGGTCTAACAGGAGCAGGAAGAGGGTTAATAATCAAAAATCCATATGGAATCCAGCCTACTTGCTACCAGCTCACATGAAAGAAGATACCCCTCCACAAACAGGCATGACCCACATCAAAGGAAGTTATGAAAATAACCCATTCAGCCTTAATAGGAGCCATGGAGGTTTTGGGAGTTGATCTCTGCTTTCTGCTTTCTCCATTGACAGCTTCAGCAGAAGGAAAATGACCAAAGAAAGCAAATTTGTCATGATTTGGGAGCAGACAGCATACCAGTGGAAGGGGTCCGGTGCAGACAGAATGGCAAGGACTCTCCTCAGGGGGAACCACACTTGATGGACAGTCAACAGCCAAAAACATTCTGGTGTGGCTGAGGGACACTGAGACTTGGGAAGGGACAAGGAGAGCACATTTCTCCCACTGCTGTGTATCACAAGGTCTGGTTTAGGAATATAATTTACAAATATATACATCTATACTGTCTTTGCATAAATGTCTCTGTCAACCTTTAGCTAGATGCCTGAGCCAATGCCATGCAGAACTCAACACTTAGCAAACATGTAAGTAACCCTCTCTTTATCAACCAAACTTATGTTTAAAGACTGAAGCCTGATTTGCCTGAAAAGATTTGTTTTCTCTATAACTCCATCAGGTGGTATTCCTCTTAAGCCTTTTCCCTGTTCTTTAGTTTGTAGACTGATCCCATGCCGAGTTTTCTACTCTCCTGATGCCAGGGTAAGTGTTCGCAATGCCCAAGGTCATCGCCTTCCTTTTCCTGAGAAGCTCAAGCCCAAGATTAACGCTCCTTCCGACTTCTTACAAACATAGCGCTCATTTCATGCCAGTCCCCAGACATACGATGGGTCAAATCATCCCTCTGGGAAACAGGCTTTTTTAAGGAAAGCTGAAGAATGCATCCAGCAAACTGCACGTGTGCTGCATTTACCTGCCATCTCTCGCAGAGGGAACATTGTGTATTAAATGCCGAGGAGGAGTAGAACCAGCTACACGAAAAGTTTGCTTTGTTGAGCATTAATAAAAATAATGGGGTATGTTTATGTAGCACCTTTCATTCCAAATGATCAAGTGCCTTGCTAGCCTTAATCATTTCACCCATCACTGAACTGCAGACACCTCTGGGGTGGAACATTAACAGCTGCTCGGTAGAGCACAGCAGCAAAACAGAGCAATTTAATGGAGGAGAAACACCCTGTCCAACTGCAGGCGTACAGGGAATTTTGTTAAGTGGAATGCAATTATCCAAAGCAGTGGTACCTAGGAGAGAGGGAAATGTTTCCCTTAATACTCTAATATTGGGCTACGGCTGCTTTTCCAGCATGTTATTGGGGAATTGGCATCACAGCTGGCTCCAGGGTTGCAGTTGAATCTCTATTTAATTTCCATCCCAAAAGACAGGCTCCCAGAAGAAAAAGCATCTCGGGGGTTTTTGTGGGTTTCCAGATTCCTCCTGTTTCAGCCGAAGATTGCCATTTGCCTATTCCAAACACCTAAACCAAACTAGAACCAAACGAAGAAGGTGGCTGGAGATGGAGGCTCAGTACATCCACGTTCCTGACAAGCAGCACGAGGCTCTGTCGCCTATGAAACCCGCACATTTTATAAGAGGGAGAAATCATTGTCCTTAAACTATTCGTGGTAGGGTGGCTTGATTTAAATTGTAATCATGGTTTAAACGAGCAAACAGAGAATCTTGATTTAAATAATCAGTTTTAATCTTGTTTTGCATGTGTGCTTTTCAGTTATTTTCTTTTAAAACTGGTTGATTCTCACTGATTGGTATAATTTGCTGCTCCTTTATGCTAAATCAAAGAATATCCTATATCTATACATATTTATTTCAGCAATTATATATTTTAGCATGCATTTATTCAGATTTCTACTTTTTACATTTTTTATGAAGGGAAAATGGTGAACAACAGATTTCTTATTCAGTAGATGATTGCTGGATTTTATTTTTTTTTTTTTTGTTGTTTTTCATTTATTTGGAATTCACGTCAAGCTGCATTTAAATGGAAACAGGAATTCAGTCATAATTTCACCCCCCTCCTCCCAAACCGGGTGTAATAAAAGTACTTGAACCTGCTGGAGATACGAGAAGAAAATGAGTCTTGCACGGAAAATGAGTTGGCATTAACAAAGACAGCGCTAGCTGTCGCTGGGGAACTGGAGCAGAGGTGTATTTCCAAGAGAGGTCAGCAATGCTTCTTCCTGGCTGGCAATTCTGGCTTAAATAGCTCCCAGGTGTTTTCGCTACCCCACCCTCAGCCCCTGGCCTTTATTTGACCCAAATTGGGAAAGTTTTCTGTTGGGTGGGATTGCTGCTGCTTTACCCTGGGGTTGGACTGATGTGGGATGGTGGTGGTCCCACAGGAGTTGTGAAATCATAGCTCTGTGCGCTGACACCCTGTCCTTGATGAAAGGCTTTAAATCACTCTTTTTTGGGGGTAAATCAGAGTTGGACTGCATGAGCAGTTGTAGCGGCATGACCACGGGGATGAAGAGCCCCTGCAAGAGCATGGGAATGGGTACATGGGCTGGCAACCTCTTAAACCAGTTGTCTCCCCGGATTGAATGTGCCCTGGAAGTCGCTGTAATACAGCTCAGGTCTGGTTTTATTTGTGCAGATCTTCCCCTTCTTGTCAACTGCTGGTGGATTTCTCATTTCTGTACACGCTCATTGATCTATTTCATAGAGTCATAGAATGGTTAGAGGTGGAAAGGATCCTAAAGATCACCCAGTTCCAACCCCCTGCCCTGGGCAGGGACACCTCCCACTAGACCAGGTTGCTCAAAGCCCCATCCAACCTGGCCTTGAACACCTCCAGGGATGGGGCAGCCACAGCTTCTCTGGGCAACCTGTTCCAGTGCCTCACCACCTTCATAGTGAAAAATTTCTTCCTGATATCTAATCTAAATCTCCCCTCTTTCAGTTGAAAACTGTTCCCCCTCATCCTATGGCTCCCCTCCCTGATCCAGAGTCCCTCACCAGCTTTCCTGGAGCCCCTTGAGGGACTGGAAGGGGCTCTAAGGTCTCCCCGGAGCCTTCTCTTCTCCCGGCTGAACATCCCCAACTCTCTCAGCTTCAGTCATGCTTATAGGACTTGATGTGAAAAAAATCTGCCTTTCCACCTGCAGAAGAAGCAGCTGCTGCCAGGAGCTGATCTGGCACCTCCACGGCCCAGCTCTAGGTGCTCGCCCAGCGACTGCAGACAATTCACTGTTTGGACTTTCCCTAAAACTTTGGCAGTTAAGACATAGCGGCTTGGAAATGATCTGAAAATTATTTACAAGTCTTTAACAGATTATTCTGAACTTAAGCCTTAGTTGAGGCTGCCATAATTTTCCATTTTTTTTTAAACACTTCAACTATTGAAATATGTATTTAACTTATTAAGTTTAAAAAAACCCCAAACGTTTCTATCTATCTCCCCCACTACAAAGCGACCAAACTGGGGCAGAAATCAAAGTGTGTGTTTCTGAACGCGGCGGGAAGCTGTCGTTATGATGAAGTAGTTCGTTTCTGACTTTGCCACCGCTGAAGCTGGTTGTGGAAGCCCCGTAGTGCTTTGGGGAGGGTCATTAAATACAGCAGGGCGAAGAGGGCTGCTCTGGCTGCCAGTTTGCGCTGCTGGGCATGAAAAGGTCTCGCCTACGGAGAGAAAACAAGGGGAGAAAACAGCCACCGCCTGGCCGCTGCGGTGAGGGAGAAATGGCACATTTCGGAGCCTTTTGTGCTGTTTTCAGTGAGGGCCCTGGGCGCCTGTGGCCATTAGAGGACCCGGGAAGCTCTTGTGATCTCCAGGAGAGCTTTTTGTATAATGGCTTGTGCTGCACGGTTTGTATGACACTCTTCATCTCACAGTCACTCAGCCCACGGCTTGTAAATAAATGCAGCAATAGTAACACCAAAAAGCAGCCTGTTTGTTTTTTTTTTTCACCCCCCCAAAGATATTTTGTGTGTGTTTGAAGGGCTGCCTAAGCCAATATTTTAAACACACCAGCGCTGAAAACTCACTTAATGCCTTACCAGCTAGAACTGGAGTACAGTTGCTTTATTTGCTGCTATCCATACCTTTGATGAGCTAATATTGGGGTTCACAACTTAAAAGGGGGTGGAGTAAAAACAAAGGGGAACATCCTTATTTTCTAACATGGAACTGAGACAAAGAAAGAAATAGAAATTCAGTGATACAGTCAAGGTTAAGCACTGGCTGTATCAGAGCCACGTATTAAATCTCTTGAACTGGAGTCCAGTGCCCACCCAAAAGCAGCCCTTCTCTGAGTCCCATAACGTGTCTGCTCCCCCAATGTCTTTGTATAAGTTAGACATGTGGCAAAGACTTATTTTTGACTGAGCCATAACAAAGTTACAATTGTAAAATGTTTACTCTACAAGAACACCAGATAGGAATTATTATTTTCATACATGTTTCGAAATGGTCTGTGCTGCGATGGACAAAACAAAACAACAACCTGCCTTAGAGCATATAATTAAAGTTTTTAGGGGCAGTTCAAAGGAACACTGAAAACTTTGCAGAATTAGGGCAGTGTTGCATTTTTAATCACTGCCTGGGATTGAATAAAATGGCATATTTGCCTAAAAGTTAATCAAAAGCCTCTGAGAAATAAAGCAATGAGATTTTAATGAACAAATTCTCATGGCAGAAGCTGTGCTTTTCTTTATTTGGAGCTCAGTGCACACCTCTGGGCATGGGTAAAGCAAAAATAACGTGCTCTTTCCTCTCCCTTTGTTCTGCTTGTGGGTGGAGACGCATCTTCACTGGAAAAACAAAGCCAGACACCTCGAGGGGCACTGGAGGGGACTGGATCAGATGTGGACTGACTCAGTGGGCTGGATCTAGAAGCAGATGCAGTGGTCCACGTGGGAATTCAGAAATACAGACATGAGCATAGAATCATAGAATCGCCTGGGTTGGAAGGGACCTTTCAGATCATCGAGTCCAACCATCAGCCTAACTCTGACAAAAAACCATCACTAAACCATATCTCTAAGCACTATGTCTACCCGTCTTTTAAATACCTCCAGGGGTGGTGCATATTTCTCCTGTGCACAAAATAGTCCTGCACGTCTTTGATAGAGTGGGATGGTGTATTGACATGTCCTGCCCATTGCAGCTTGGTGCGACCCCTACACGGGCAGGATGAAGCAGAAAAAGAGGGAAAGGCAAAGGGAAAACAAGCTTTGGTTCCCTGGTCCATGCTTAACCCGCAGGCTTAACTCTGCAGGGCAGGGGTCCTTGCACCGCAAAGATAGATATCAGACAATTTTGAGCCTTCACCCATCACCCCTTCCATGTTTGGATTTATTGTTCTCTATAATCCTTTGTTTTTCTCCACGCTGCTTCTCTTTCATCCATCCCAGGAGGGCTCCATCCTTTGCTTAGGATGGAGCTTGTGTCTGGCCCTAAAAGCAAAATCCCTCTCCAAAGGCCCATCGAGCTGCAGGCCCATCATGACCCAAGTGCTGATGTCCACGCCAGCTCTGATGGCCCTCCGTGTCCTGACCATAACCCTCACTCCATGGCATCAGACATTCCTCCTTGGCATTGCACACAAATCCCACCCTAAAAGCAGGCTGGAAGCGAAGTATTGCTATTAAAAGAGCAATAGGTCTTTTGTCCCTGAACCCAGTTGTGTTCCCCCTTGGATGCTTCACACTGAAAGAAGCTATTTACGGCACTTGGAAATAGCGTAAAAAACGCACAGATTTACTTCCAGAATACGTGGCAGCTTGCCAGCAATATTACTAAACACAGTTATTTTCCTCAAAAAAAAAAAAAAATCTTCATGACAAGGCAGTTTAAAGCGGTGAAGGAAAGGACAAAAATTAACAGCATAATTGAAAAGAACAGTAAATTCGTACCTGTTAATGTTGTTTCTACATGCCCTCTCTCCCAGTATTCAGGCTATTAACGAGTTTCTAGAGTTTGGGCCTTTTTTTCCTGCTTAATGGTTTCACCATCATCATCATAATAATAATAACGTGAAACCTACACACTAACCCATATTGAACTGCAGTTCATTACAGCAGAATAACATTGTGAAGGGTTTTAATGTCAGCATCCTTTCAGACGCAGATTACAGTAATACAGAAAATACGTTCTCTATGGAACATACCGTATGGGAATAAAAATAATAAAGAAGGACAATGGAAAGACTTCTTTTCCTCTAGAGGCAAACAAGCCAGTGATGAGATAGATTAGCCCTAGAAATCAGTGGGAATTCCTTCACTGTGGAACAAAATCAAGATACTGATGACTAATGCAGCAACTGAATTATTAAACTCAGATTAATCCTGTGTACCTTCACCTCCTAAATTGGGAGCGCGGATGCCGCTGGCTCCCTCTGTGGTCCCTGGGGTGAGCTAGGTGATATCAAAGGGACAATCAGCTCTTGGGTGGGTTGAATCCTGCCTGAGAGACAGTGGCATCCACTGGATTCCTCATTTGAAAGGCTGTTTTACACCCAGAGGACAGGGGATCGGTGGAATGTGGAGGGAGATTAAGGGTCAGTTGCCCTAAAACCCGTCAATTTATTGCCCCATCAGGGTAAAACTTTCTCTGAGGCTCTTGTGAAGAAGTGAGGTGGTGCCTCACCTTTTGGCTTCCAAGAGCCTTCTCAGGGCTAATGTCTAAAAAGCACAAAAAAGATAAGAGGACCTCAAATAGAAGGAATCCATCATCAAGAATGTCAGTGGTTAGAAAGTTGGATCACAAGTAAGGAAGATGTAACAGCCTTCAAGGGAGCCATTTTTCAGTGGAGAATGTAGCATTTGGGATGGTCATGTCGCTAAAGTCTCCCTTTGAGGACTAATATTCTTCATAGGAATATTAGTATCTTTACGGTTGGAGAGCCTGAAGGCGCATTCCTTCCCCTGACCTTCACATTTCAAGTGATCACCAAGTCTCTGAATATCTCCGTAAGGCAGCTTCAGTGGGCTGCAATATCCAAGCAATTTCCATGTACTGTTAAAATGGGGAATTTCTTGCAAATCCTACCTGGGAAGGAGCAGCGTAAGGCTTTTGAGGAGCTGAAACGGGGATGGGGATTAGTGAAAATTCCCCTCTGGATCTGCTACTTGTTTTTGTAGTTCTTCACTAACTTCTGCGACTGATGATGGATCTTTAGTGGTAAGGGTTCTGGCTAATTTTCATTTCAAGTTGAAACATCTTGTTAATATTAAGGTTACAACTGATAGGAGGCAAGTGAAAGATGACAGCCAGCAGATGCCTGATCTTGACTGGGTAATTCTAATTTATTCTTGTCTTCCCCTGCTCAAAAGGCATAAGGGAAGCTTAATAAAGTATAGCTCATAGCACATTCCTTTTTATTTATTTATTTATTTATTGTAAAGAATGGTGGTTTTTTTTTTTTTTAAATCCCTTTTATGAATTCTCCAGAGTCTGAGTATCACATTTTTACCTACATGGTTTGCAGAAGCAGCTTGTCTGAAGTACACACTCATTACTGGAAGTACTTTATAATGCACTATTTAATTCAAAGGAGAAAAAAAAGAAAAAGAAAAAAGAAAGATGATGTTGCTGCAACCACAGTAACAATATTAACAGTGTGTATGAGCCTGAAAGGAAATTACTCAGCAAAACATGGTAATAAAAAGAAAAGTCACCATGGATTATCAACTGGGATAGTAACAAATAATTTGTAATGCTAAGATTACACAGTAATTCTGGCACTGCTAATTGCACTGATATACTGAATTGTATTTTGGGCCAGTGATTTCAGTCAACATGATTTGGCAAACAGGAAGGCGAATGTAAAGAAGACTGAGCAAAAATCCTGCCTCTGCAGAAGTTCAGAGCTATTTAGGAGAACCTTGCAAGGCCTCTGGTAGCAAGTATAGACAATATTAGGAGATGAGCTCTCGACAACCAAAGTGAACAAGAAAAGCACACAGAAATAATTACCGTTTGCCTAAAACTCCCCTAGCTATTGTAAAACAGCTCCGAAGACAAAATATTTGGAAAAAGCTGATGAAATTCTGGACCATGTGGCTTGATCATCGGGACAGCTTTCTGATTTAATAAGAAGCTGAAATAAGAACAAGAAAGCTAGGGGTGAACAGCATGTTGCGGTGTATTTAACCAAGAGTACTGGGATTTATACCGCTCTGGCACGCTGACTATTTTGCAAAACAAGCTAGTTACCACCATACACCTAGGACGTGTTCTAACAGTGCCGACGGCAACGGGAGTATTCAAAGGCTTCAGTGAGATCTGTAGCAGACACCACTGAAAGCGTTAGTTAGAATTCTTAACTACCCGGGAGATAGAAAATTATATCATTTCTTTGGTGTTCCTTGTTTGAAAGACTTGTCTTTAATTATTTCCCGCTGTAATGTACCTCTGTGTTTCTAAATGTCTTCTGTAAGCATTCAGTTCTACCGAGCCCTAATTTCCTATGCAGTTTCTCAAGCACTCCTTCCAGGAGCAGTAATGGCTTAAGCAGTGTAGAAGCAGAAAGTGTGGCGGTTGCTGCAAGAAATGCTCTTTAAATCATGTATTATGTCAATTAAAATGGCTAAGAGTTGGGTCTGTGATGGCAGAGCAGGCAGAGCCATCATGTGAGCTTCCCAGCTCCTGATATGCTTCAGTTTTACAAAGGACTATGAGAATTTTCCAGAAAGGCAATTTATTTAATGGCCAAGCAAAAGTTAACCGTAACATACCCACTACCTTTCTGGTCAAGTTGGTAAGGCTTGGAGAACAGGAATAACGCCATGCACCAGTCTAGGTTGGGGGCTGATCTGCTGGAGAGCAGCTCTGTGGAAAGAGACCTGGGAGTCCTGGGGGACAACAGGATGACCATGAGCCAGCAATGTGCCCTTGTGGCCAAGAAGGCCAATGGCATCCTGGGGTGCACCAAGAAGAGCGTGGCCAGCAGGTCAAGGAAGGTCATCCTCCCCCTCTACTCTGCCCTGGGGAGGCCACAACTGCAGTACTGTGTCCAGTTCTGGGCTCCCAGGTTCAAGGACAGGGAACTGCTGGAGAGGGGACAGCAAAGGGCTACCAAGATGATTAGGGGACTGGAACACCTCTCTTAGGAAGAAAGGCTGAGGGATTTGGGTCTCTTCAGTCTGGAAAACAGACAACTGAGGGGGGATCTTGTCAATGCTTATAAACACTTAAAGAGTGGGTGTCAGGAGGATGGGGCCAGGCTCTTTTCAGTGGTGCCCAGTGACAGGACAAGAGGTAACGGGCACAAACTTGAACATAGGAAGTTCCACCTAAACATGAGAAGGAACTTCTTTCCTGTGAGGGTGGCAGAGCCCTGGCACAGGCTGCCCAGAGAGTTGGTGGAGTCTCCATCTCTGGAGACATTCCAAACCTGCCTGGATGCGTTCCTGTGTAACCTGGTCTGGGTGACGCTGCTCTGGCAGGGGGGTTGGAGTAGATGATCTCCAGAGGTCCCTTCCAACTCCTACCATTCTGTGATTCTGTGATTCTGTGATTTGGGTATTGGGCTGGCTGTTTGCTTGACAGTTTTAAAGCTCATTTAAATGCATCCCAGAACAGCAGTGACTAAAAGAAAAAATAATCCTCTCTGTAGGATGTGGGTCCAGCAATGCAAAATGGATTGGTGCTCTTAATCTTGTCACCAGTGAGTAAGTGTCTCTATTGCTGTAGTCACCATACTGCTTTTGGCACTGACTGATGATTTCAGAGGTGAATCCCAAGGCGAATGAACCTTGAGATTAAACTGCTCTTCCTGAGCAGAGGTGACCAAGAGATGCATGGTGGAAGTGTTGGGGCTCATCGTGCCTGCGTCCAGTTCATTGTTCAGTGGGAGATCTGAGTCTGGCAGTGCCATTCTCATCCCTTTTGCATGCAGAATTGTTTGCAGGATGATGTTTCCTACGTATTTTTGAAATTGTGAAGATGGAAAGAAGCAGCACAGCGCAATTTAACAGCAGTGGTCCCGCAGCCTGAATTTTGGCTTCCAGGGTGGTTAGATCTGAAATTTTAGTTCATGTCTACTAATCTCTCGGTCCACTAGATAAGAAAATGCCACACCTCAGCAGCACTTCTCCTGCAAGAATTTCTTTACACAATATATCACAATTGAGCATCTCCAGCACGGTTGAACTGTCTCGAGCCATCTGATGTTACTCATCCTGCCTGTGAGATCCTTCTGGCCTCTTGATACTGCCCACATTCTTCCCAAGAGGAGATGACGACAGGGAGAAACATCAGCTCCACTCTCCACATGTACACAGCATTAATCACTGCTGACTTGTCCTGCTAACGCAGAAAACCGCTCCCCCTCGCTCCTGCTCCTTCTCACATTTAACCAACTACGTGCCTTGGTGGATCTTAACACTGAGCCCAGATTTAAACCAAAGTGAATCCTTAGGTTGCCTCAAATTCTTTGGAACAGGTGAAAGTTAAATTGTACGTGGGTTTTTTGTTGGTTTTGGGGTTTTTTTTTTGGTTGTCGTTGTTGTTTTGGGGTTTTTTGTTTGTTTTTTTTTTTTTTGTTTGGTTGGTTGGTTGGTTTTTTTTTAGAAAAGGGCTGCAACTGCACTTTCACAAAGACAAATTTTTAAAAATGCAGTTGACCCAGGTCTAAAGTAATCCTGCAGCGATTGCACTGAATAAACCTGTAAGCTCTTCATCACATTGAAGGCAAAGAAAAACGTGTTTTGGTTTGGCTTGGCTTGGTCTGGTGGTTGGTTTGGTTTTTTTTTTTTTTTGTTTTGTTTTTTTTTTTTTTTTTTGTGGGAAGGGATTCTGTATGGGAATATCTACATTTTTTGCCCATCTCTCATGTTCGGATCTATCCAGTGACACTGGCATGATTCATAACACTTTGGACGTATCTGGGTTAAGGTCTCCCTTATAGACCCAAAGGAAGTATTCAGAGCCCGTTTCATGGGTGCTTACACACAAACCCTGTCCATCCCTACATCTGATGGGAAGGCGCTGGGCAGTACAAAAGCCCGAGGTGCTCAAAGCTCAGTCTGAACAGTTCTGCATGGCCCTGAAGTCAAAGAAATCTCAGCAATGCTACAAACTATTGAAACTGGAGAAAGAGGGATGCTCAAGAGGCCAGCATGTACAGCCAGTCTGACTGAGGCAGCATCCAATATGGACCGTTCTCAGCAGCTATTTGTGTAGTTAACAGTTAAAAACGTTTAGCACTGGAGTTCCCCACACTCCTCTGACCATCTCTCCCAGTGCCTAACTGCCTACAAAGAGTTTACAAGGAGAGGAGGATCTGGGTGGCTTTGTTCAGCTGAGAGAAGAGATGACTAAAGGGAGATCTGGCCGCTGTCTTTTAACTGTTTTAGAGTGGTGATGTATAGAAGATGGAGTCAGACTGTTCCTGGGGATGCTTGGTGAGTGGATGGGCAATATACACGTGTTGTGGCAGTGGAAATTCTAACTGGCTCTTAGGAGAAGAGTCGTTTACAACAAGCGTGGTCAGCAGCAGAACCAGGACATAGAGGTTGTGGTCCCTCCATCCTGGGAGATACTCAAAGTGTAACTAAGCAACCTGATCTGACCTCAAATTTATCCCTTCTTTAAGCAGGAGACTGGACCAGAGACCTTCAGTGATGCCTTCCAACATAAATTATTCCATGGTACTGTATTTTTATGATGACATCTTTATGATTAGAAGTGTTTTGCTTTTAGTATGTGACTGACCTGCTGCAAAATAAGTCAGTCTCTGGAAGACCGTTACTTTTCTCTCCTTCATCGTGCTCTTCTTTATGTTAAACAATTGCTGGCTCAGTGGAAAGCCCATTCAGGGTTACCTGAGGTAACACCCGTTAACGCCAGGCTCTGATCCAAATGACCATTTCAGGAATTTCTACCTGAATCGGTCTTGCTGAGAAACAGTGCAAACTAGCGTAGGAAAGAGGTTCTCCTAACTTCACTGCTAGACTTCCAGGAACCAGACTCCTCCCTCTGCACGGATCTGAACTGTCAATGGGAGCTCACAATTTCAGCTTAGCCTAGATGGTCACGCTGTGGAATAACCCTACATGAAGTGCCTGCTACGTTAGCAGCAGAGAGTGATTGCGCTATCCCTGGATGAGGTGTGATGACCTGTCCCCTCTGTCCCCATACTCTGCAAAGTGACTGTCCAGTGCCCAATGGAGGGGAAGCCACTGGGGCTGTTTGGGTGTGGAGGATCAGAGCTCAGGGCAATGCCAGAGTTATAACTCAAGCTAACTCTTCAGTGAAAACAAACTCTTAACCTAGTAAAAGTATTCAACCTCCTGGACAGCCTGGGAACAGTTTAGATAAAGCAATGCATGGATTTTCATGCCAGCTGCCCGTGCAAGTGATTTACGGACTGTAATATGCCATAGAACGAGACCACTTCATCGGTTTCCTTAAAGACAGAGGGGCGGATTGTGGCTGCACTTAGAGAGCAGTGTATCAGTTCCTTCAAGGCATCACCACACCTCAAATAAAAGCAAACCTCCTTTTGGAGGGAGCCAGACCTCTCATTTTCTAAGAACACAATAAATGCCTTGGTAGAATTGTGCTTCGACAGCTTTGGATTTACAAACACGAGAAGCAAATTCTGATTATTTATTTTGGATAAATAATGAACAGCAAAAAAATCGCTGACGTTAACCTTCATTGGAAAAGTTGGTTTAATGGGTCCCATAAAATCTTCTATTGATGGCAGGTTCATAAAGCTCCATATTGACTTCAGCTAAAGGCTATAACTTCTATCAATACTGTCAACAATTAATATTGACTGATAAAGGTATCCTGTAAACTGAGTCATAGCATTATGTTACTTTATGCTGCCATTAGCAAAATTTCATGTCTTCTTGAAAACATTTCTCCTATAAATCTGGGATTTCTCAAAATAGCCCGTGTGACAGCCAGCAGTGGAGGGCCCTGAGTAACGCTGCTTCTGTGCATGGGGAGGAAACACAGAGCAACCTTCGCTACGCAAAGAGGACCTCGGGCTTCATTTTCTCCAACAGCAGGTTTCAGGTTGTGAGGGGTTTGTGTGCAAAAGTTTCTTACACCTTTATGGGTGCCGTGCAACCACAAAGTGAACATTTTTTGTACAGTTAAGACTTGTTCTTAGTCCTTCGTCTCTTCTTCCCCTGCAAGCTTTGTTTGGATACGTTTATACCATCAATTCAACTGCAGTCCCTACATTGAAATGATATGTCTTTCAGCTCTGGACCAGTTTTTCTGACCTGAACCTGGCTGATGTCTCTCCTGTCTTCCCAGGGAAGACTAAGCAGCAGATGAAGCTCCCTGACAGCACAGTTTGGATCGTAACATTTTCCCTCAAGTTCCACCACCTCTTTTTTGTCAATATGAACAATACAATGACGTACTAGCCAGCACTGCTCTCTAAATTTTATTTATGCTACACAGACTTTGTATTTTTGAGTATGATACAGCCTTTCTCATTCAAAACACCCAACATTTAAGACTGCGAATACCTAGGGTCCTAAGAAACTCCTTTTGCATTTGTACAGCACTTAAAAAACCCGCAGGTATGTTCTCTACCTTTCTGTCTTCCCTTTTCTAATTGCAATGAAATGGTGGTTCAACAAATGGTTAGAGTGTCATTAAATTTAAGGGAAGAGGAATTGGAGGTTGTTTCAGTCCTGACATGAGTACTACTGCCTCTGTTATTACTTTCAGTAAAGCCTTTCAAGACATGTGCTGTTGCTAATGTGTTGTTGCTAATATAATTTCATCTGTAAGTGATCTGTAGGTACAAAGTTGCATTTGCACACGTAGAGATAGCATTACGGAAACCGGTGAAAAAGAATCCAGAAGCTAATGCAATCCTTTTCTCTTAAGAAAAAAAAAAAAAAAAAAAAAAAGACTAAAATTCTGGACTTCGCTTTTCTTAGTAAGCGTGGAAAGAAAAATGTATGGGATAGGATCACAGCTACCCAGACACCGGCATGGAAAGCACAAGAGAGAGCTTTGGATACGGGAGAATGGGATGGAAGTGCGAGGTGTTTGCTTTCGGTTGTTTTCTGACAATTTCTTGGGAATGTACAAAACTCCAATTGACCCCGATGACCCCTCTGTTTTTTGATCAAAACACAAGACTTGGAAGGAAAACAATACAATCTGGCACTACGTATCTGCCTGTCCTAGCAGGTGCAACCCTGTAAGATACTATGCTAAGAAACTGAAAAAAATATTGTAAAGATGATTTTAAAAGATTCTTCTGTACATCCTTTAAACACAAGGCCATTTATCTTTGAACTTTGCCTAATATATCATTATCTCTGAGCAGAAACTTAATAAGCTTCGGCTGTAATTTTGTTGGAGTTAAACATAAAATCATGTGGGTGGTGTATGTCTCACCGTGTCATGGCTTCCCTAGGAAAAGTTATCATCATTTGTCACTATAATACTGTGGCAAAAAGCGTAAAGAGAACAAGCAATACAGTCATTTCACATCAGCTTTCTGTGCTGAGCTCAACCTCCCGGTGACTTGTACGCGGTGGCTATATTAAGAAGCAGGCTGTGCCATAATTGAATTAAAGGTGCAAAGGCCTATAGGGCTGTGTGAACCCCGCGGGTCAAGCTGCAATTGAATCAAAATCCTCTCTCCTTCCTCCACTGCTTGGCAGAAGTGCTGACCGAAAGGTTCGCAGATGTACAAAACGCACGCAGGAGTCCCCCCCGCAGCCGGGGACACCAAGTTACAGAGATAAAAATCCCGTGACCTTCAGCTTTTATTTCGCACGAGGAAAAAGGCTTCTAAAAATATTTCACCACCGTTTTCCTTCAGAGAGCAGTCAGCCGATTTACATAAATGAAACGGCTCCTGTCAAGGAACCGGTGAGGAAAAGAAGGAAATTATCTGCCCCCAAAATCTGTAGCAAAGATAAGAGCAGCATCAGCCAGGGGAGGGGAGATTTAAATGCTTTCTTGTCTGAAAGGTCACTACAAAAAGCAGAGAGAGTATTACAGCCACTTAATGATCTCTGTCGCTGTGATAAATAAGTAGGAGCTTCTCCAGCAGTTTATTAACAAACACTCTGTAGGACAGTACAAAAGGCCACGACATGGGGCTAGTAGAAGAGTGTTTTCACTGAGTCTGATAAAAAAAAAACCAAAACCAACACAAAAACCTACGGAAGATTAAGGTGGAGTGGTAAGAAAAGGCATTCCTGGTAGAGCTGACACCGCATGCGCGGTCACCACTTACCAGTTTCGGTGTTCTCGTGCTCCGTGTCGGTGAGGGTGAGGTTGGAGTTGGCCCGGCTCGACAAACAGGAGCTGCGTCCGGACTTGGTGTTGCGTCCCCAGAGCCTCACGGGGTGCTCGGGCGACATGACCACGTCTGCCTCCGTGTCGGCATCCGAGCCGGCGCTGATGGAGTAGCCGCAGTGGGGCAGCCCAATATCAGTCCGGTACAAAGTCCCGTGTGTGGGCGTCACGTCTTCAAGACCCAGCTCTCGCAAAGAGAAGTTGGCTCCTGGGAGAAAACACAGCAGCCTGGTTACTCTTTAATAGGGGATGCTTTCATCTAGCACAAGTCAGTGGCAGAACCATTCATCCCGTGGGGGACAGCAGCTCTCAAGTCCTGATGCCATACCAAAAATTCCCCTGTTTTTGTGGCCTTGGTTAGTGGGAGGCCAAGTGACCACGCCAAGACCAAAAAACAGCTGGATTCCTACTTATGGAAACTGACAAAAACTCAACGTGTTCAATGAAATCATCAAATTTTAAAGCAAAGACAGATGGAGAAACGGTGGAATTCTTTAGGAGAGGCAAAAGGTAAACTTCTTGGGAGGAAAGCAAAATGAGGCATGAAATGATTAAAAGTCCTACCGTACACCTGGCAACTCTACTACAGTAGGAAATTTGAGTGAGTTCTGCTCATTGAAATCCCTGAAATTACATACTGGGGATTTAAATTTCCTTTGGCGATCTCACTTTCCCCTTGCTGACCACTCACACCTTGACTCAGTTTAGCTATTCATTCTGATACAGTCACAGCAGAGGTTATTTGGCTGCAAATAGATGCAACTGTTTAGCTGACTAAAAATATAACCTGAAAAATTACTTTTGAGTTCACGTCTAGTTACCTGCAGAGCTTCAAAATTAACCAAATCAATGGGAATGTGTATTCAAATATCAGCACACTTTGTTTGGAAAGTTGCACGGGAAAGCTGGGGAGAGCAATTAGTGGCTCCATTTTAATCCACGTGTATTTATTAACGCGTGCTTTTCTTTTTCAGCCCTGAATGTCTTTAAAAGATTTTCGGCCACCCGTGAATGCCTTTAGCTGCACTGTGCATTTACACGGCACAGTGCACCCCTGCTCCTGTTACGCTACGCCTTGATGGGGCGGATTAAGGAACTTTATCTATAACCGGTAGGAGGCATCAGGCCCTGGATCGTGTCCAAATACCAACACCGGTGATCAAATTCAGTCTAGCTGGCTTCTTCCCGTTATTTCAATAAGTAAATCCCCTGCAATAAAAAGAGAGGTGGAACCTGCCAAGTCTATGCACAGGCCACAGACTCGGTTTTAGAGTGGTGTTTGCAGCTCAGGCATGTTTCGACAAGATACATCTGAATGCTTGATCTCCAGGAAAGTTCAGGCCCAAACCTACCTTTGAACAGTGAAGTTCATATCTACTCATTAACATCAGGTCTGGACCTCAAGGTTGTACCCAAAACTGAGTTATGATTCTCTCCCAGCTCAAAACCCTAAAAGCGTGTGGCTCTCTTCATATTTACATTTGTTGATGTTAAATATCACATGGTGCAAAACGTGCCTCCAGTAGGAACCGTCAGATTTCTACTTTTCCAGAGTCTGGTTGCACGCTTGGGGGGACACCCTGGCTTGTCCCTGAGCCCTGCTGCACGGGGAAGGTCTCGTGTCATAGCACACATGCATCGAATGGTCAGCTGGCCCCAAGGAGATGCTGTTTTACTACACTTTTTCATTCAGTTGACTTTGCAGCTCATAGTGAACAGAGAGAAGATGTTTGAATGCAAGGTGAATAATGGGAGTGGACAACATTTCCACGTAAAGCTCAGAGAAGGAACTGTTTGATGTCAGGAGGAAGTAACCATGGCTCAGCTGGTTATGGATCTACAGCTCAAACTATATAAAGCATATAAAGCATTCATGAACTTCACACCTTTTTAATTGACGGAACAAGACTAAAGCTTTTGGACAGAGTGGACAGATAAGGTTGCTTGGGGCTCACACCTCTGTCAAATCCTAGCGCCTTTCTTGGGGAGCAGCATGCAAACTTGTGGCAAATTAATCCGTTTAACTTGATTGCGAAGCGGCCTGTGAGAGCGTCCTCTACTACTCCACAGCATGAGGCAGCAAATGACCTTGACCTAAGTTATAAACACCAGGAAGCAGTATCTCCCCAGAGACCTCGGTCTTCTCTTCCAGTTTTGACTTTTGTGCAAGGCCAGGATAATTTTTAAACCATCCTCCACGGAGTACTGGAAAATGTCATCTTTTGGTTCTGCTTGCGTATTTGAGCTGCTGATGGCAAGTTCCACCTTCCCCTGAAACAAGCCACACTCAACATCATCAGACACATCAATGTGCAGCATGACTGATGCTCTCCAGTAACAGCAGCTCATAAATTATGAAAAATGACTACTACAATTAACTGAAAATCAAATTTATTTGCAATAAACAGCAGGAGATGCATTGATTTTCATATTCTATGCTCACTGTTGCCTTTTAAGCTGGAAGAACTCAAGTCAATAAAAGGAAGATAATAAATATCTGAGACTTTTTAATTCAGATCTGGTCTATTTTTTCCTGTGCTGACTTGCACGTTTGCTGGCACTCTCACTCTAGCTAAAACCATTTAAATGCTGACTTGTTTATTTACTGAATTTATTTGGTCAATTTGAAATGTTTCCCTCCTCTGCCTTCCAAACCAATGCAGGAGAGAAATTCACTTTGCCATGTTGATGTTGAGCAGGCTAATAAGGCTTGGTTTCAGTTGGCATGAGGTCAGGCAGCACCACAAAGCGAGGTCCATTCATGGCTTTCTGCCAGGGGAAAATGTGTCACAGAAACTCTGGGGTTATTGTTAACACTCTTCCGGCCATTTTTGGGACTCTCAGGATAAACTTGGAGAAAATTATAAATTAAAAAATCTGTGGGTGATATATCAGAAGTAGAACTGCCACCCTGGCATGGTTAATCTTAGCTTCTTCTCAATTAATTTCAGCTACTTAGACCAGTGGTTCTTACTATTTCTCAGTATACCCTAAAAAATTTTCCTAGGGAAGTATGAACTGGTGCATAAGAAATTTATACTCCCTGTCAATAGACTGGCTTTTCTTATTTATCTTTTGTGGGCTTAGGAGAAGTCCGTGGACCTGCATGGCCTCATAGACCCTCAGGTTGAAAACCGCTGACCTGTACTAATTCACGTCTATCCTGCGTGGTGAATATATTGTATGAAGCGAGCAAACTCAATGACCTAAAAGGTTCTCTTCTCTTTACAACTTTGTAGATTCCTTAGAGAGGATGAAGTACTTCAGAGTTGCTAAGAGGGAAACTCCTTTTATGACTGCAAAGTATTACTGACAACACCTACTGGCCCTTTTGTTAATTATTGCCTGTTGCGGTTATCCTGAAATACAAACACCAAACACACACAAGAAGCACAAAGCTACTTCTGCGAGTCATTTTGCTTGTGCATGCCTTAAAGATGAGTCTTGCACCAAAACCACAAGTGCAGGGTGTTTGAAGAGTGAAATTAAGCAGCCCCCAAGTTAAACGAGTGCATTAAATGCATCCCCTTTGAGGAATCCGCTTCTCCAAACTGCAGAGGGTGTGCTTGGAGCAGCCTGGGTCAGCTATTTTATGTTCGTTGTCTGGAATGCTGCCTACTCCATTTGACTTGCTTTGCCATTTTATGCTTTTCTTGATGGGCTTCTAAAAATAATTTATGTGAAGCCCTGCTTAGTTTCTGAACTAAGACACTTGTGTCTCTACAGAAAAATGAAGATGAGACTATAGCAGGGGCCAGAAATCTACCTCACGTAGGCAACAGCAGCAGTGAAAATGTAACTGCCCTGACTTCAGGATAGCAGTAAAAGGGAGAATATCTGGAATCTCTATTAGGACTGTGGAGCCCATGCTGACCCTGAAATCCCAACGTGTTCACAGCTACAGTGACCCATATTCACCAAATTGACTCCTGTAAGTCCTGAAAGTGGTTCTTTGCCAATCCTCTGATACTGGAGCGTGTCCCCATCTCAACCCTACAGCCTGCAGGCCATGTACAATGCCAAGGGTGGTTTATCCCATCTGCAGCTCAATTGCTTCCCTCCTTCCAGGCTTCTTGGGTTTTGTCGTAGCCCAGATGGACAGTGCGAAGAGTGGCACTGTCCCCTCATTATCTTCTGCCTTGGCATCCTTGTTGACTTCCTTCATGACAGAGCAGGCACACGACATAGTGTCATGGTTTAACCCCAGCCGGCAGCTAGAACCATGCAGCCGTTCACTCACTCCCACCAGTTGTGATGGGGGAGAGAATCAGAAGAGTAAAGGTGATAAAACTTGTGGGTTGAGATAAAGACAGTTTATTAGGTAAAGCAAAAGCTGTGCATGCCCCAAAGCAAAATAAAGAATTCATTCACTGCTTCCCATTGGCAGGCAGGTCTTCAGCCATCTCCAGGAAAGCAGGGCTCCATCATGTGTAATGGTTACTTGGGAAGACAAACGAACGCCATAACTCCAAATGTCCCCCACTTCCTTCTTCCCCAAGCTTTTATTGCTGAGCACGACATCACATGGCACGGAATATCCCTTTGGTCAGTTGGGGTCAGCTGTCCCAGCTGTGTCTCCTCCCAACTTCTTGCGCCCTCCCCAGCCTGCTCACCGGCAGGGCGGTGTGAGGAGCAAAAAAGGCCTCGAGTGCTTAGAAACAATCAAAAACATCAGTGTTTTACCAACACTGTGTTCATCCCAAATCCAAAACATAGCAATATATCAGCTGCTAGTAAGAAAGTAAACTCTGTCCCAGCTGAAACCACGACACATAGTGAAAAGGTCTCCTGAGCAGGGAGCATGTGCAGCATGTGCACAAGGGGGTCTGATCTCACAGTGGGAAGTGGCAAAGGGCTGTTGGAAACAGAAAGACTAAGACACAGAAAATGTGTCTAAGTAGATGCTAATGAACACAGGCTAGTGGCATCCCACTTAAGGGCATTGGTTTGCACGCATCCCACATCTGTGCAATACAATGAAGATGTTCCTTGCTGCTCTCTTTCCGTGTATCTTGCTTTTGGCCTCAGAGTCTTTCAAAGGTAGCCTCCCACCCAGCCCCAACTCTCAGCTGATTGACGCTTGCTGCTTACAACAGCATCTGCTGAAACGTGCTCACCTGCTCGGCAGAATTCATCGGCCTCCTGGTGCACCATGTCTTTGACCCGATTGCTGTAGGTCAGCCTGGAGTCTTGATCATAAGCCTTCAGGGTCTCGCTGGAGCTGTAGGACTTCTGGGGTACCTTGCTGTCCTCACTCTCGGCGGAAGAGCTGGTGTAGCGGCGCTCAGTGTCGCGGCGCCGAGTCAGAGATCGATACGGTTTCCTTTCTTTTACATCCATGGCACCCTTGTCTGAGTATTCAACATTAAAATAATGACGTCCCTGTGGTGATCAGGAATAACCTGAAAGAAAGAAGAAAAGAAATAGCATCTAGGTTCATGCCTTTGGGCACCTGAAGGTTAATTTGCCTTCTTTATGCATTCTTGCACCGAACAAACGAGAGGTTACTTAATGGACTGCAGGAAAACCCTCTTAGAACAATTACTGGTGGAAAGCAAGTCTCAATTATGTGTGAGTCATTTAATAATTGCCACAGCTAGTGGGACACATACAGGCAGCAGCCTGCATCTGTCTGAACTGGGCACGCACTTGGGGATTTCAAACTGATTGTGATTTTCTGTGTTTTCTTTCCACGGGAAGTGATTCAGACACCTCCAGGAGGCATGTATTTAGTACATCAGTCACCTAATCTCTGGGAAATCAGGCCATGCTGAAATGTCTCTATTTGGGCAGCCAGAGGACTTTGGAAAAAGGCTGTCCTATAGTTTTCAAAGTGTTTTGATAGATCGTGGGGTTGGAAGCAATGAACAAAAGAATAAGAGACAGTGTAAGAAGGAAAGTGGGAAGGGAGAGGGAGGAAAGAAGAATAAAAGGGTGGCATATGGATGGAAATTGTATAAAAAATATCTGCCTATTCAGAGGGCTTGTCTTTACTCAGATGGAAATATATTAGAACTTAGCAGAGTTGAGAAAGTGTAAATAAATGATAGTGCTCTGCTTCACGTAACAGCATGGCCTGGGATTTATGCCCGTGGGAAAACCAATGTATATATGCACCGGTGTACAAGCATACATACCTGCACACAGAGAAAATTGACATCAGAAGTAAAACATGTATTAAAAGTGTTTTTGTCAAAATAATTAATAAAATGTATTTTCACTTTAAGTTTATTAAATGCAACAGAAGGCAGAGGGGAAAAAAAGTCAGTGACTTACAGCAAGATGATAAAATATGTTTCTGAATACCTAAACTGGCTTATGAGGAAAAATACTGGTAGAACCCACAAACCAAACACTGAAATCTGTAATTACAGGCGGAGTTTCTCAGGAATTGAGTCTTCCTGACCGCTAAAGAACAGACGCTGAGTCTCTAAATGCCACACCAAAATATTGTTGTTTACTAACAGTACTTCAGAAAGGAAGAGAATCAGAAAACACCTATCAGTTCTTCATCTTTTTCATAGCAAATCTGTATAGAGATGCATTGACAAGGACTGAATCACACGCGGTTGGCATTTCTCTCTTGAAAGGCTAAATCCTGAACATCCTGATGAAATCTTACTCCTCCGTGACTCTCAGACCCCAGCCTGGCTGCAGACGCTGTGCCCTGGGTTTGTGGAGCAGCACAACGCAGCTCGGGTGCAATAGAGGAGGATGGATGGGCTGTGAGCTTTGCGGGTCGCTTTAAAGGGATGCGGTGGAACATAGCATTTGTGGCTCTCAAAACTATGAGCCTGTGAGGGATGGAAGACCCGAAGCACAGGTCCTGATAGCCTACAAATCATAATATTAGTGCAGAAGCTTGAAGACAGCATTTTATTATGAATTCCTCGCTCGCCGAGCTGTCTGGCACAAGCACAGCTAAGCGAATTCTTGAACTGAAGGGAGACTGCAGGAGGGAGCAAGGCTGTGAGAAACACCTGCAGCTGGGCAAAGAAAAAGAGGGTCCCCCTCCTATTTCTGCAATTCTGACTTTGCTAAGACTGGTCTCAGGGTTTTGTCCCTTTAACCTCCAAAATGAACTTTAGAATGACAGAACCCGATTCCGAGGGCTTGTACGGCTTCTGTGTCACTCTTCCCGGAAATTAAGACACTACTTAAAAAAAAAAAAACAAAAAAAAAAACCACTTAATTCTCTCCCAATTTATTCCAGTGATGGCAGCAGACCAAGTTCACACTTCTTATTTGTCAGCAAAACGCATAGAAACTATTGAACACAAATGGAAGGATGGGGGGGGGGGGGGCGAAGAAGAGAGCGTCTTATAATCGAGCTTTACTTAAGTCATCTGCAGAGATCTGAGCACCACTTTGATTTCAAACATGTGTTTAAACCCCCCGAACTCACTGACTTAAATTCATTCATGAGCTATGTAAGTTCAATACGGTGAATGCAAATGGGATTACTCACCGGCCAAAATTTACACACGTTAAATGTTTTGCAGAATAAGGGTCTGGAAGGTGCAAAGACTAAGGCCTGAATGTAGAAGCAATAGGGAAGGAAATGGTGTCATGTTAAAGGGCCAATTTAACATAGTAATAGCGTGTAAGAGATCTACCAAATATTGGTAGATAATTTGCTGTGTTGAATCAAACATATTGGTACTTTCACACTGGAGAGAAGTATAAGGAACTGAACATCTGATTGCTTTTCAGTGCACTTTCTTCCTCCCTTAAAAAAAAAAAAAAACAAACAACAAAAACAAAGCTTTTTTTGGCTGGAAAAATTGTGACTTTTTTTGGCAATTGTTATTGAATTGTTTTTGTCTCCTTTATACCTTCTCTGTTTGTGTGAAATCCTCAAAAGGAGGAGGTTTGTTATACCTTTTAATAAAGCACCTTAAAACAACAGGTTCCTTCGCAAGGGCGCTGTAGTAAGAGCTGTTATAATGAACGCTAAAATTGTGGTTTATTGTCATGGGGAAAGAGATAGCAAAATGTGGGCGAGAAGCGGTTACTATATAAGAAAGACAAGAGGGAAGGTGGCTTCTCTCTGCTCATGAGTATTGCAGCAATTCCTACCAAGGGCCAGTCAGTAAAAACCCTCTAGCGGGAGAGGCACACGCGCCAAGAAAACCTTTCTGCACAGTTAGAGCCACGAGGTACAAACAGGGTCTGTAATTACCATTAGTAACCTTGCAACTTAGGAAATGGCCAAAAAAACATCAGGAAATTGACTGAATTCCCACCAGATGAAGGTTTTTCTTTTCGCAAAGAAAGGTGCTGAAAAACTGAAATTCCTCCTACAGTTCATCAAAAATAGCCCTGTAAATTTGCACCATTCACATGCGCATTCCTCTATAACAGTGCTTCAATTCCCAATTCATTCGTGTCTTTATAAATTTAACTCTCCTCAGCCCTTTCTTTCTCTCTCTTGCTGCTTATAAGGAGAAACTTTTCAACTAGAACGGTCACCCCCAAAACACATAATGAAGATTTTTTTTATTTTTATTAGTTTTAAAGAAGGAACTGTTGCATTTAACTGACTGAAGTAAGTTTCCAGCACCTCTCTATGGGCATGCAGTTCTTGTCATCTCATTTTTATGGCCCAATTCCCAGATGGTTTAGATACCTTGCCTTCAGTGGAGTTGTGTTGTCGGGGAATTTGCTTCATAGTGTTTCTGTGATAGATTATTAGTTTTTATCTGCTACTCCTTGTGTCTTGATTTCACCTCTGCTACAATTCCACCCTTGCCATCAACACCTCACATTTTTCCTGACTTCTCTGGCACACGGTGAATACAAAGAATCACGCTCGTCTCCGTTACATACTCAACCACCAGTTTCTTTCCGCCTCTAGCTCATGTTTGCTCTTCATAATTTTAAAAGCTTCCATAAACTTGCTGGGCCTGATATTAAAAAACAAGGCTTCTAAATATTGTCCTTTCCATCCCCTCACTCCTTATCCCTCCATAAAGGCACAAAAGCCTTCTGCTCTGTACCATTTCTATTTGAAAAGGACTTTCTTGTCCTATAATGCAGTGTTTCTGGCTCGCTTTGATTCTTTCATCATATTGCTGTCTGTGTAACATATCAAATTTCACTTTTTTCCCTTTTTTTTTTACAGGCCACTTAATGGCAATAGCCATTCTTACTTTTGTGAGCCCTCTTGAGTGTACAATCCCAGCTGGACCACAAGCTGCTTTGGAGCACGATTCACAACAGAAGCGTCCTTCAGGCTTTACTTATTCAACTCAGAAAAATCCCACTGACCCCAGAAAGGGTTACTCACCATGCTAAAGCCTGTAAAACCAGACTCCTTGACATAGTTATATTTTTTCCGAAGTGTGAGACTCTTCTCGCATCCTTGCATGTATGTCAAGAAGCGGAACAAAAAAGCAGCTTTCTAGTGCTGGCGCAGTAGTGCAGTAAACGCAATGCTTATTTGCAGCTCTTTTTATTTTGCTTTTGCTTTGGTTGGCTCCCAAATAATCCTTTTTATTATGTTTTAGCCTTTATATCTATCCCTCTCATTCTCGGTTCTGTTGCTTTTTGTTGCTCTTTGGAGCTTTGATTAACCACACCGGCTTTGTGCTGCGGAATCGCACTCAATGAATGGCAAGGGGAATGATTTATTTTCTGAGTCACCGCTCAAAAGACAAACTTCCATCAATCAAAACCCAGACAAGAGAGTGTGACACCACAAAGCGATATGCTAGGAGGCGCTTACAGCAAAAGGGACAGGTGGTCTTTGATAGCTGACTTACATTGCAGGTCACTAATCACAGAGATTAGCAGCAAGGTGATAGACAGCGCCTGTTCTGGAAGGCAGCATGTCATACCATCCAATTTTCTGTCAAAATGTGAGGGCTTAAATGGTGGAGATAACTTTATGTGTTTCCTATATAGTTATGGCAACAGGGGGATGAGAAAGCTGGAAGAGTGAAGTACCTTGTGTCCATGAAAGCGTGAGCATGAATCCTGGTGGGTTGATTCGGTCCACCTTTGTGCTGGGGGAAGCAAAACGACTTCCCATAGTCGTTTGTTTTCCTCTGCAAAGCTGCCTATGCAAAAATGGCATCGTCTTACTTGGCAGGGCCTGCTTTTTGTCTTCTTAAAGCAGATCTTCTCATTCTGCTGCTCAGGGCAATTTTTTCCTCCATTTTTTATTGCTGCTGCCCTTTGTAGAACGAGCACAGCCACGGAATACCAAGCAGCAAGCTGGATTTTATTTGCAGTCCTTTGGGCTCCACAAATCGAATCGTTAACTAAGACCTAATGCTAGTAAGTAGTGAGCAAGTATCCTTTTCTTCACTTTCTAGAGGAAGAGGTGAGGCACGGGAAGTCAAAGTGACTTGCTTAAGGTGGTACAAGAAGAAAGCAACACAACTGAGAGCAGACCCTTGATCTCCAGGGCAGAGTCGGGTACTGAGCCCTGGATTTTTTGAGGATCAAGTCACCTAAGCACAGCAGAATACTTAATTTAAAAAATCTTGGCCAATGCATGTTTGAAATCTTTGTGTGGGAAGAGTAGTATGAACCTCAGGTATTATTAAAAAGATGCTCTTTCATGTTTTGACAGTGCCCTTCAGTCAGAAAGACTGTGGAGCATGTACAATTGCAGTTGTGTCTGACCAGTGAAATCCCATGGTGAATGATGAAAACTCCACTCACAGTCAAAAGAGAGGCAGTTTTACACCACATTGTACATTAGTCTTCTCGAAAACACCAACAGATATCGGGGTCAGACCAGCAATGTTATTTGGGAAGTTAGCTTCAACTCGGGATCCTAAGCTGCAACCAAAGATGTTGTGAGTTCAGATGCTTAAATGACTTTGTGGCTGCGGTTATTAATATCCTACGCCAAGTTAAGTCATCACTCGACATTTAACATCTTATTTGAAACAACGCATTCCACCGTGACAGTCCCACCACACTTCCATGATGATGCAAATGCCTGGTTTGAGGTTCCACATTCTGGTTTCATTACACAAAATGTGGAACCTGGGAAATCTTATTTGGGCATTTCCGTTTGTCCAGAAAATCTGTGATACACACCTAGTCTAAAGCACAAAGCCAGCGTAAATGTAGTATTGAATGTTCTGATGTATTCAACAGATATTTAGGCATGTACTTAGGGGTGATTCAAATCAAATTTGTATTGCCAGGTGATCAGAGGCTGCAGCGATCTTATCTTAGCAAATATACAACCATGGCTTAAACAGTGTGATGCTATTTACCAGGTTTCTGGGAGATTCTTCTATAACATAAAAGACCCCTGTGTTTTTTATTAAACTTTAAGCTTCAGATTTATACCAGAGGTTGAAATCCCAGGAGGTCTTTGTAGGAAATAAATTAAGCTGTAGGTATAACATCCTCTCAGATTTTTGGCAAAGGCTTTGGAAAGAAGCAGGCACAAGAGAGAAGAATGAAGAGTCGAGTTAACACTGCTTGGCTTCAACCCAGTGCTCGAAGAAAGTAACAAAAACTCCCTTTTCTGGTCTCAACCACTAAGCCTTTCTTCTACTGGTAAGAGACTTGCTAGGCAATTGGTAACGTCCTGTCCAAAAGATGTGGTTTGTGACCTTTTCGTAAATAAATCTAAAACTGCAATGAGCTGGAGGCCCAGAGAAGCTGGAAACAGTAGTTGAGATTTGAAGCACGCTGGGAAAGCATGAAGGGGGCTGGAATGCAATTATCTCAATTATTTCTGGTTTGCAAACCCCTAAGTCTTCCCTCATGGGCTGCAGCCTTTAGCCTCTGCTAGGGGAAGATTTTGGGCCCAGAAGTTAAAAAAGCTTTCAAATAGTTTTTGACTAGTATAAGTGGTTTGCAGCTGCAGTCATCAGAACCCTGCTCTGGCTTCCCCCAGAATGGAAATTTCTTTGGAAACAATCTTAGTTTTATATTGAAATACTCTTTATTAGTCTATTTAGTCATTCTTGGATGAAGTGAGGCTTTTTTTCAGAACCTCCATTTAATAGATAATGCATAAAGGTATTTAAACAATAAATGCCAGAAAAGCCAGCCCGACAACGTAGACTGATTTAGGTTCAGCCTGCAAATTTTTCCTGGCTCGTTACGTCAGACTCAAGGTTTGGGTGTGTGATGTGCCAGAGAGCCACAAACTGTGTGAAACCAGCCTGTGTATCAGCGAGTCCCAGAGTGAGAAAGAGCTGATGGCATCAAATGCAGGTAGTCACTGAATGAATCCCACTAAAGCATCCCCATTCTTCCTCCATCACCGACCATCTGCTGATTTGGCCTCTTGCTTGGGGTACAGGAGACTAAGATTTAAGTCTTTAATCTGAATCGGACAGGATGAAGTCTTGAATATGCCTCAAGCATCCTAGGTGAAAGCCTTAGGCGCAGGTTTCCTCAGTCTGCTTGGGGGAATCTTTCCTTTTTCCTCCAGAAAAGAAAAACAGAACCCATTTTTTTCTTCTGAAAAACAACAAGATGTATTTGATAATCGCTAGTCATCTCCTAGACAATAAGAAAGGACTGGTACAAGGCTCACTCGGGGTGGTAAGCTTAGTGCCTACTCTTGGGTAAGCTTTGGATTTAATTCTTAGTGGTCTGCTAGGGCTACAGGGAACTTTTATTATAAAATGGTGGCCCATACGAAAATGTAGCAAGAATCCCAATACAGTCCCCATGTACACCTTGTGTTATAGAATCATAGAATGGCTTGGGTTGGAAGGGACCTTTAAAGGCCATCTAGTCCTACCTTCCTGCCATAAGCAGGGACGTCTTCAACTAGATCAGGTTGCTCAGAGCCCCGTCCAACCTGACCTTGAATGTTTCCAGGGATGGGGCATCTACCACCTCTCTGGGCAACCTGGGCCACTGTCTCACCACCCTCATTGTAAAAAATTTCTTCCTTCTATCTAGTCGGAATCTACCCTCTTTCAGTTTCAGTTCTAGGAAAAACAGGAAGAAACAAAGGCTCTGCATATAGCTGCACAAAGCAGAACTAGCAATCTTGGTAAGGCATCAGAGGCCAGTGGAACTGTCGTTTACACAGGAAAACTTTTTACAGGGTTGTGCACTAAGTGCTCAAACAGCTGACTATACTCAACAGCTCATGTCTGTTGTGTGTCATGCAGCTGTGCCGAGGAGTTGACCATCCTGTGAAGAGCTCCTCAAATCATGCACAGGAGAATCATTGCACTGGGTCAGACGAAAGGACCATCAAGCCCTGTATCCTCTCTCCCAGTGGTGGGTGCTTGGAAAGAGCAGAAGGGGAAAGTGGTTGGGAACAGTGATTTAAGGAATCAGGTTGGTCCTTCCCCTCGATACATTTCCAGAAAAGTGGGGTTCACTAAACTTTTTAGCTGGACCACTGTGTTTGATAGTCCTTCATGGACCTGTGTTCTGAGAGTTTGTTTAATACGATTTAACATTTAAATATTTTTGGCCTTTGCAACATCTTGTGGGTGGTCCTACAATGTGATTTTGTGTTGTGTGAAAAAGCACTTGCCTCCTTTAAACTCTCTGCCTGCTGTGTACGGGTCTTGTCTCTTCCATGGGGATACTGATGAACTCCCAGCCCTTTCCATAAGAACAAAGCTTCAAACTCATACCCACTCTCAGAAGTACCTTATTTATCACTATTGTGCTTTATTCCTGCTGTCACAGAAGAGAACTGAATGAAGGCTGGGACTCTTTTGGGAAAGAAGGCATGTCTGCCTTTCCTCCCTGCAGTCCCCACTGCAGACTCTAATCCTGCCTCTGAAAACATTGACACTATCAGGAGCGGCTGGGTTCGCTGCAGGAAAACTTAGAAAGATAAAACCATTGGTAGATAAAGTTTAAAGCATAAACCTTGTCACGTGTCTGTATCCCTTCATGAAAATATCACGTTGGTGTGCACCTCGTGAAACAGAGCTCGGAGCCCACCTCCTGTTCTACCTCCTTTGGATGCAGCCTGAGCTGCTCACAGGGTGGCAGCTTGAACTGAAGGAGAGGTCTAATGTAAAGCTTACAATATCTGAATTATTTTTTTTTTCTTTTTTATTTGTTTTTTTGGCTTGGCTGTGAAAATGATAGAACAGTAGTTTATGCTTGCATTGGCTTTCACTCCTGCTGTTGAATGACTGGGGATGTCATAGGCTGAGCTGGATTTGGAGGAATACGCTCAAAAAGCATTGCTCGGAACAGATTCATTTTATACCTGCCTATTTATTAGCACTGTTTATACAGACACTCTGCAGACCTCTATGACCGAGAACTTCCTGCAGCAGGGGAAAGTTCTCACCTAAACAGGCAGGACAAACAGCGTAGGGAAAAGAGTATTACCATCCCTCTTTTGCAGGTAAAAACAAGTATCTTGCCCAGGTCCCAGCATTCAAGTGACTAACACCCAAAACTCCTGCAGGATTAGTTACAAGGCCAACCTGTCCTTGTCTTACTACGGTATCGTGTGTAAAATTGTCCCTGCTCGTGTCGCAGATGCTGTGGTACCGGGTAGTCTGTCCTTGCTTTCCTTCAGCAGGGAAAGGAACAAGCCTGTTTTCTTGTTCTGATAAAATCCCCCAAAGAGTCCGACTTCAAACTAAGTTTATTGAAATATGAATTATCTGCAAAAGGACCGCAAAGGCCCGTGAATTGATTCCTGATTTTCTATGGACTTATTTTAGGACTTCTCTGTGAGATAATCAGAGCGCATTGAGAGATGTTAGAGATTGATTAATCAGTATAACTCCTACTGTGTCTAAAGCTTCACTTTCAATTACACACCAAGCTTATACAGTAGGCAGTATATTTTCCTTAGGTAAAATGCCTATGGGGGGAAAATGGAGAGATAAAAATAGTAAATTAGAAATAGAAAATAATTGCTATTTGTTTTTTTTTCCCAAACAAAGGGCTCCCTCATTGGAACAACAAGGAAAGGTATCACCCCTAACAAAGGATTTTAAGCAGATGCAATCCATCATGCAAAGCGAGAACTCCATCTGACATCTCCACAAATTGCTGTCTGCTTGACACAGACTACGCTCTGGCAAGAGGGCTTACACCTGATTGCTGGGTGGCAGCTCAGCACTTAACACATACAGCCTGCGAACCGCCAAAAATGACCTCGCTGCACTCTTCCAGATGTACGAATGCTGCAGGACTCCAAGATGTGTTAAGGAGGGGACCTAATAAGGTAATCATAAGTGATACTGTGGCTCAGGTGAAAAGATAAAACGTTGCATTTATATTATCCTTGCAAAACTCTGCTTTTCTACTTGTCCAAAGATATCGGAATAACAGCACAGTTTATTTTTATTTGCCTTTTTTTTTTTTTTTTTTTTACCAGCATGGTAAAAACTCAGAAGGTAAAATTTAGAATCTGATTTTATGCTTCAATTGTAAATCTACATGGTGGGGTGAACAGGCTGCCCATAGAAGTAGAATTCGTCTCACCTAACTTTTAATATCAATCATGAAAACACCTGCAGCCACACTAGTCACACTTGATTCCTTCTGCAATCAGTGAAAAAAAAGAGTAATTTCTAGGGCAATATTCATTAAAAAAATATATTTTAGACATCTATTACAGACATAGATAAATGATTCCTTAGAAGTGATTCTCTCTCTTTATTGACTCCAAAGGGACCCTAGGTTGACTCGTTCAAGAGTAGGAGTCTAAATTCAGTTGGACTAACCACACTGTAGAGTTCTTCATTCATGTTGTTGCATGATTGTAATTTCTTAATGATTTAGACATTCAAGGAGTACATTTGCATCTCTCCCATGTTACAAGCAGAAGAGAGATGACCAGAACACGGCCAGGCAGGATGTCAGCAGCAGAGATTGCACAAACCCCAGCTCCTCTTTGCACTTCAGAAGCCTGTTTGACGGAGTTCTTGGATTCTGTGCCAGTATTCATGAAAGCCAAATATATTTCCACATTTTTCAGTAGATAAAATGCTTGGTAAGAGATTACGTGGTTTATCCAAATCCAAACCAGAAACTAAATTCTGGATTATTGTTACTGAGATTGCTAATTTAGTGACTAAGTGATAAATTATTCAGTTTGCCATAGGAAAACATCTTTTATGTGACTTTCTGGGGCAAAACAGAATGACTTATTAAATCGTTCTTACAATAAAGAAAAAGTTTTTATATCATTTAACAAAATGAGTGGATAGGCTCCCTGGTCTGCTGAAGGAGAGCTTTGCTACCATGCTCGGGAATCCAGTTTGAGGAATAGTCAGCAAAAAGATGTTGTGGGAAGAAAAGGCAAAAACGAATGAGAGAAGAAGGCAATTGGAGATGTAAATGGCTCTTTTTAGCCATACTTTTAATGACTAGTTAGACCAAAGATTAGAAGTAATTGAACTAGCTCTCAGTCAAAAAAAGATGCAAATAGATTGTAAAGCAGAGTAGGATTACATTAATTAACACTAAACCAAGAGTAATTAGTTAGTGTTTGTGCAGTGCTTATAGAGCAGAAAGTGCTTTATAAATGTTAATTATTACTATTTGTTTCAAATAGATGCACCACACACAATCTTCTATGTGTCTTAGGAGGTAGAAGACAAAAAAGCAAAACTCAGTTATAGGCTCCACCATTTCACTCTGACCTATCAGAGCATTTTTGGGAAAACACACAGAATCTTATTCAGTGGATATCTCTGAATTGTGAGCATTTCATTGGAAGTCATAAGGTGACTTTCTGTCTCTGGAAAGTCTGTCTTCTCAAAAATAAATAAAAAAAAAGAAACACACCCAAAACACCAAGGCTAGATGCTTATCATGAGGCCACTATCTCTGCAGCGGACTGTGTGCATTTCTGACCTTGCACAAGGTCAAAAGACAAGAGAATGTAAGAGATCGAGGGCATGGGTTTAAGTAGCGAGTAAACCACCTTCAATCTATGATTCTATGATTCTATGATTTTGGACCATGCAATCGTTCCTGAGATGAAGAGATAGCTATGTCTACTGCTGAGAAGCAAGTCGGGGAAACAGCACTAGCTTCTCTTACGCCTAGCTGTGCCACTAATTTATTGTGTGATCCTCGACAAGGCATTTAACCTTTTGGGCCCATTTTATGAAAAACAGATATAACCATTCTTAGCTGTTTCACAGCCAAGTAAAGGGTCTTGTTTGATGCTTTTAAGCATGCCATTTCAATAAATAATCCATGAGACATGTATCACTATTAAGAAGATGACCGAGAGAGTCTAGGAGTCTAACAAGAAACTTATTAGGTGAGATCATACGGTTTCAGGATGGATTCTGGGCCGTGACATGCTAATGATTTGCAAAGATTATTAGGCTTGTCGGAATCATGGACATAAAAGAACCCTAAAGTAAAATGCTTATCTGCTTTTTTGCAATAAATTCTTGACCCAATTTCCTTCCTACCTTGGCAAACTCTTGCAGAGAAGAATGATAAATAGCAGAGGTCCAACCACTTTGTATGTTTTTTAAAATCACAAAGGATAATTCAATTTAAAAAGTAATTTATATGGAAGAAATATTTTGCCAGGATATGAGCTAATAAAATCCTGTATTTAGTGCTCATGGTTTTTGAAGCGTTATACAAAGGTTAATTTATTAGCTAACAATTATATCTGTAAAGAAGATATCTGTAAAGAAGGAAGTGATACAGATGGAGACAGAGGAGACAGCAACATCCTCAGTCATAAGCTCCTGAAGCCAAATCTCTCATTGTACATATCATCGCCCAAGTGGAGCTGGATCAATGCTTACATCTGTTGGATGCAGAAATCTGCAGGAAATCCAATTGCTAAGAACCCTTTAAACGTAAGTTTGTTTTTACCAAAGCTCAGGCTCCTGGGTTTGAAAATGTCAACCGCAGTGAAGGAATGGTTCCACGTTTCAATGTTTCGGATGACAAACCCGGCTTGAGATGTTCCCTCCTGCTAGGGCTCAGCCACCCTGCTGCTTGCTGCCTCCCTGGGGATGCGGATGCAGCTGTTTGTAAAACCACACCGTACACAGATCAGGGAAACGGTCTGGAAATAAAAAGAAAAAAACCCCTTATCTGCCAAACCCTTACCTTTTTATTTTTTTAACCTACCCCAACTTTAATTTGGCTAGATTAAAGTCAATCTGGGTTTATAGTGGGGTTTCACACGTATTTGCACTGGCTCAGGCAAGAGGGCAATACGCTGGGAGGGGGAGGAAAACAGATTGGGAAACTATTTTCTACCATCTAAACTGGAAAATGGACCCATATCTATTTCAGGTCATGGCATGCAGTATCTCACCTGATCAAAACCCTGTATTTCTAACCGGTTTTCAAGCAGTAGAACAGGGTGTTTTGAACAGCCCTTCTAATACGTCTTTTCCAGCTCTAGCCCCTACCACCCATGATCAGATGTACATTTTGTAACTCTGAGCAACAATATCGCTCCATTTCTGCCAAGAGAGCTGCTGCTGCCTCGTGGAAGCTGCCTTGCTGAAACCCCTCTCCTTCATGTCCACACCTCATCCATTTCTCCTTGCTTACGGACCGAAGTTTCTCTGTCTTTAATCGGAATTTCAATTGATACTTTATTCTCTCTGCAATGTCTTTACCACACTGTTTCCCAGAAGAGCTGAGAACTGTTGAAAGCAAAACAGTTAAATGCAGTCAGCGTTTTCTTTCTCTTTTTCTTCCCTTTAATTTCAATAGCAGTTATTGGTATCCCATATAGGAGAAATGAGTGTAAAAACAAAAAAAAATTTGATCTTCCCCACCTCCTTGGAGCTTTTTGTTTTGTAAATCATGCTGCGTGTAAGCTATATTTTAAGAAAAAAACCCCACGTTTTTCTCACTGTATTTCTGACCACTGAGGAGGGAATTTGTTGGGTCATCTCCTGACTGGCATTGGATTTTACACCAGCAATAGCTTCTGTGAACTGTGCATCTGATCCAAAGCCCATTAAATTACATGGAAGTATTTTCCATTCATTTTGCTTGGGGAGTAAAATGGGGCTTTATAAGCTCAGCTACCCGTACAAAACCTTTTAACGTTCGCATTTATGGCATGGGCTAAACTGCATCATATTTCAGCCTTCAAAAGTGTCATCGCTGAGGATGAAAAGGAATAAAATTAAGAAACTGGAGCCTTTCAGAAACCTCCTTCCCAGACCGAGCCAAAATGAACCTATGAAAAAACATATAAGAAAGCACATTGGCAATTTTTTCAGCCTGTGGCCTTGGGAGACGCCGATTTGCAAGGATCCCCCCAGGGACCTTCAAAGGAGCCTGGGTTTGATGGAGCAGGTATTTCTCCAAAATTAGGCTCCTTTCTGGCATTATAAGCATAATGCCTACTATAATTAAGGCATTTTGGAAAATTTCATTCCATAATTATATGTAGCTGGGGTCTGGGGCAACCTCGCGTTCAAGCTGTCACTATACACGTTCAGTGCTGCGTTGGGTCATTAGGCTTATAAACAGGTTGAACCTCAGCACTGGGGCCTGTGCATTTAAGCTGATTTCTTGGGTAGGTAAAAGAGATATTTATATTTTCATTTAGCTTGAGTGATACCAGCACCTGCCACTCGCTCTAAACAGAGCAGTTAACCCATAACTCCCTCTGTCAACTCCTGTTGACGGAAAGCAAAGCAGATAAATTAATGGTTCCCCTGAGAGGAGCAAACGGAGAAGACTCGTGTAAACAAATACCTCACAAAATACAACTGTATTAATGGGAATGGAGATGAAAGAGAAAACGCCTCTCCCCATCCTCGACAGGCACAGCAGGCCGGAGGCAAACACCCACAATGATGCTAAAGGTGGGGAACATATACCAGACGCTTCGCAGCTGCTGCAATGGCAATCAATGCATCACCAAAGCCAGGGAAAATGTTTCAGCCCTGCCGAGGCCAATGGTCGGGATGTGTTTGCATCTTTCTTGAAGCGTGTGGAAGTGTAAATACGACCCTTGCCCCTCTATGCGGGCACGCACACCAAGTCCTGCTGCTGGCAGATGCGCCAATGGTGAATGAAAAGCAAAAGGAGGGGGAATATGCATTTCTTTTAAAAATCTGTTTTGCTCCTGGGTAAACACAGAGGCTGACCCGTGCTCCTTGGCTTCTTCCCTCATCTGAGGGTGGGTTCAGGATCTTCAGCCGCTCAGTCCCAGGCGTGCTGGGGATGTGATGCTGTGACACAAACTGCAGAGCATGCAATTATTTCCTCTGCCAAGGGACAGTAGCGAGACATTTAGCTATTCTAGTGATGGCAGTCTTATAAAAAGCCAAATCAGTAGGTCAGTTGATTGGGCCCTAGTCTGAGGATGAATCTAATTAAGTAACAGCCTTCCCATCCCTCCCCCATCTCTATGATGTTCCTTCTCAAATCTGCTTCTCCTATTTTCCCTGTGATAGGAAACTCCGAATTTTACTCTCTTTTCCTGTGATTGATGATTTAAGCTTCTGAGTGGCCCTGGGTACCGTAGAGTTTGTGCACCTCACAGCCTTCCAAGACACAGAATTATTTGCATAGACAAAATATTAAAGCGAAGACCCTTCCCTATCTCCCCTGGGCTGGTCGGTTTTGCCCATGCTTGTCTCCTTCCTGGAGATAACACAAGCAACTGTGTCACTCTTATCTGGTATAAAATGATTACAGAACTGAAAATAAACGCATTTTTGTGGACCAGGCATCCAATTTGTTTCACCTCTGCGTGGTGGAACAGGGCGTAGGGCAGCCAGGATCTGCTGTTGGCCAAAGCTATGGGCTGAGGGAGGATTTATGAGAGACAATAATGTTGCGTTTAGGGTAAAGACAGGTCCCACATCCCGTCACCCTGCTGTGCCGGTCAGGATTGCACCATAATTCCAGTCTGCTTTACATCCCCAGATGTTGCAACATCTGGATGGAGAGGGTGTGAAGATTTTAGCCAGACTGGAGGATCTTAAGCGTCCTTTTGCCTCCCTCGCACCTCAGCTTGTCCAGGAATGTGGAGGAGAAGCCCGTAGCTGAGCTGAGCTTGTGTTAGGCTACAAATTGTAATTCAGGGAAGGATGTGTGTAAGGGGGGGATGAGTACAGTATCAAAGCGAGGAACTGTAAATGGAAATCTTATTCGCATGTGTTTTACCTCCTACCCTGGCATTGTTTAGTGTCTGTGCGTTGGCTTGGACTGAAGCCAATGAGTCAAACAACATTCTCCGTGTAATTATATGCTTAATGGAAACAAGCAGAGGTCTCCATGGCCTAGATTTGGAGAGGATTGTCTTAAGTAGTTGCCTCTGAGGAAGAGGGGAGGGGGGGAACATGCAGAAGCCAAGAGGATAAAGTGACTTTGGAAAGGCACCAGTCGTGGTGGGAGCACATGGTCTAGGGGCTCTGCTCTGCTCCCCAGCCTGCACTAACAGCAGTCAGTGGATGCTACGGCACCTCCTCAGATGGTAAATGAAGAGCAAGAAGTTGCACCAGGTAGTCATCTTTCCCTGCTGAGGGCCTGCCAGCTGCAGCTCTGAAAGCACCCGGTGGCATCGATGCCAAAAGCAGAGACCAGGGTGGTGACAGAGGTGATCTGGCCAGTCTTGCAGTAGCATGGATAATTTCCCTTCCAGCCCAGTTTCCCGCATCGCCCTTTCTTCTAGAGGTTAATGGTCCTATACGAGCAGCAGCAATAAATACATTTGCCTACCCCAGAGGCTCATTAGTGTAAAGCCCAGCGTTATAATTCAATTTATTAACCCTGCATAAGCCAGGTGGTCATGAGGATGGCAGGCATGAGCCTCCTTCCACCTTCCCTTCCATCATCTCTGCTGCGGCAATGTCAGGAGAGCAGGCAGAGAGCTGGGCTTGGTCAGATTCTGAGCCTCTAATGTTATGCTGCTGTGCAAAGCTGCTCTCGGCAGGAGGGTTCTGCATAACTGTGCAGGGAAGGGGGTGTTAGGATCACAGACAGACACCGTCGAGATCCTGGCCTAAGGCGAACATGCCTGTGGCTCTCTTGCTTCATGCTTTTCAGCTCAGATTAGCGGATCCGTATCGGAGTGGGCAGCTGTTTCATGGGGGAAGGAGAAGAGAAGGTGTAGACCATTTATCTGACTCCAGGATTTTGGAAGCAAGGTAAACGTGATGGGGAAGGGGCAGAAGCAGCGGTTGGGATCCCAGCGCTGGGCTCAGGGTCTGTCCAGCCCTTTCTCCTATAGGGAGAAACACTCCAGGAGAGTGCTTAAGCAGTGTATTAATTATGTCAATATTAGTAGCTAGCCTCTCTGTGTCCCTTTCTTAGCTGACACCTCCCAACCCTCTTCTGTCTTGTGTTTGCATTTTATAAACTGGTATGAGAACTACAGCAGCTTTCCAGTTGGCCCAGGGTTTTATAAAGGCTAAGGCTGAAATTAAAGCATTTCACTAAGACATAAGAAATGGCCTCAGTAATTTGTAAGTTTGGAAACAAATGGATTTAAACTTTTTTTTTTTTTTTTTAAAGCAAGCAAACAAACAAACAAGCAAACAGCAACAAAAGCTGTAAATGTCTTTGATGGTTACATTTATTGCTAAAGGGAAATACTGGTCCTGAACCAGATTTTTCACCAATCTAATCTGGGAACAGCTGTACTGAAATCGGAGACACAAAGGAGGTATCTACACTAGTAAATGAAAAATTTTATTACAGTAAATAACAGTCTGGGACTGTTCCCTGCTACTGAGGCCAACTGGCATGGAGAAGTCTTCATCTATGTAATAAATCCTCCTAGTATCCAAAATATGTTGGTTATAGTCTTCTGCCTTTTAGGACTGGTCCCTGGCCTATGCTGATGCCTGAACCATGATCAGAAATTGTTTGGCCCAGGTCAGAACATTGCCAGGAACCTCTATTAATTGTTTTATAGCTGTTATTTAACAATATTAAAAATAACTCCCTGGTACTGCTTAATTTACTAACATAGCCAGAGCCAAAACTGCAGGTGGCCAAACTGTAAGGAAATCGGTACGTCCATATTTACAGTAGTCTTTGGATTCTTTTGTAAAAGAAAATGTGCCCCTTGTTGTGATTATAAGTTAATTATGAAAGTCATTAAATTGGTGTGATATCCTGCTCTTTAACCCATGCTAGCATCACCTTATGTGCATTGCAGAGACCTTGGAAGAGCCAGGTAGTGGCAGTCTCACAGCTGACAGGCTCGAATTTAACAATAATTGGGACCTTGGATTTCTTTTTTTAGAAATTTCTGCTTCTTCCCTTTCGTCCCAAGATTGTTGAGCAGTGTAATTTTTCTAAGTATTCAATTTAATTTTCTTTCTTTCTTTCCTTCTTTCTTTCTTTCTTTCTTTCTTTCTTTCTTTCTTTCTTTCTTTCTTTCTTTCTTTCTTTCTTTCTTTCTTTCTTTCTTTCTTTCTTTCTTTCTTCTTTCTTTCTTTCTTTCTTTCTTTCTTTCTTTCTTTTCTTTCTTTCTTTCTTTCTTTCTTTCTTTCTTTCTTTCTTTCTTTCTTTCTTTCTTTCTTTCTTTTCTTTCTTTCTTTCTTTTTCTTTCTTTCTTTCTTTCAAGAGTAAAAAGAGCAAATGAAATGGAACTGATCTTTCATTAGAAGAAGCCCATCGATGGAGCAGATATCAGAGCAGGTTGTCTAGGAGTGAAGGCAATACCAGCCAGAGAGGAAATGTTGCCAGTTTGCCCTCCCGACTCTGATCTCCGATTTCAAGCTATTACATGAAGCCCTGCAAATCAACAAACAATGCGAATAATAATGAAGGGGTGTTTAAGAAAGAAAGATGCCATTTGGGGGGATTACTGGATGTGAACGCTATGTCTCCCGGCTCTTGGCAAAGAGTGAATTGGAATTGCATTGTTGTCAAATCAAATATTCCTAAAGCACTCCTAGGGATTGTTTTGCAATTTTGTTAATATTTTAAAAGCATCCCTTGATCTCACCCATGTCTGCGTGCAGCTATGATTTCATTATGCACTGAAACAGATGTCTTTCTCTCTCTCCCTCCCTTCTTCCCTCTCTACCTTCATCTTCAAGTTTTCACTTTAATAAGGTACATTATGGACAATTGATTTTGAAGCATGTGGAATCCACCAGGAGACAGGGCACTTTAATCCTGCCATGTTTGCAGAATTGGCCTTTTCGTCAACGCTGGCTAGCCATGAGTATAAGAAACTTCTTAGAGGAAAAAACAAACAAAACCAAAAAACCCTTTCCCTCAGAGCCATAGGACAGAAATGCAGAGCCGCGATTGTTGAGAGCATCTTGGCGACCTGATTCTCAAAGCCTTTCTCTAAGCCGAATTCCAAACATCATCTTAAATTACCTATACATTACCCATAACTCTCTTTTTTGAATGAAAGCTGAATAAGCAAGTATTGGAGGGGCATACCAATGAATGAATGAATGAAAGCCTGGGTTCTTTGTACATTTTTCGATGAACAACCACCTAGCAGAGCCCTAACAGGATCAAGGCTATCTACCTCAGCAGTATTTATGCTGCTGTTTGTTTATCTTCAGGATGGTTGACATAGAGGTGGGCTCTCCCTGAAGGCCAGGGTTTTGACTTTGCTTGACATCCGTAAAGTGCCATCCATCAAGTGAATTAATTGTGAATCACAAGATGATAGAAAGTGTGGGCAAGGAAGGTCAAATGCTCTGGCCCTGGCCAAAGAGCAGGCAGCAAAGCAGTGCTATTCCTAGCAACGGCCCATGTTCCTGCCTATCCATCAACATGAAAAGGACTAGCTTGTTTTCTGGCTAAAAGTCCTTCCTATGTATGAGGTTCTGTTTGTTTTTATCAATTTTCTGGTTCTCGGATATGGATATCACACCAAGGTAAACAGAAAGGTAGAATAATTAAAGGACTGTGCACTCAGTAGTAGTAGAAGTTTCCTTGTCTGTATTAGAAATAAAAATGTCTTCTCAGTAAAGAAGTCTATGACCACAGATGGTGTCTTGGGAAGCAGAGCTCCAGGTACAGCTGGGGAAGCGGAGCCAAAGAGGAAGAAAATTTTGACAGGACAAGAGGTAACAGGCACAAACTTGAGCATAGGAAGTTCCACCTAAACATGAGAAGGAACTTCTTTCCTTTGAGGGTGGCAGAGCCCTGGCACAGGCTGCCCAGAGAGGTGGTGGAGTCTCCGTCTCTGGAGACATTCCAAACCCGCCTGGATGCATTCCTGTGCCACCTGCTGTGGGTGACCCTGCTCTGGCAGGGCGTTGGACCAGATGATCTCCAGAGGTCACTTCCAAGCCCTACCATTCTGTGATTCTGTGAAAATTGAGGGACAGTCCCATGCGGTGAATCACTCGATGCCTCCGCTGGCAGCAGAACCAGGAACTGAACGGGGATCTTCTGATTTCCCATCCAGATCTAGTCTAAGTCTTGCAGTTAGACTAGTCTCAACGTTGAGATGTTTATGCTTTTCTGTCACTGTGGGGGAAGCACTATCCACTGGAGACCACGTTTTCATCCCAAGCTTGTAGGCTTAACAGCTAAAATCCCTTCCTCCCTCCCCTTGCCACATGTCTTGGCTTTCTTCCTTCCTAGTTAAGTGTATTCAAATATGCAGATGCTTCAATGAACTCAAGAGTGGATATTTCAGTGGTGACTTCACATGCTCCTTCTAAATTTGACTATTAAGCCGTTTTCTTTCTTTAACTGTCTTTTAAATAAAACAGAGCTGGATTGTTGGACATCTCTTTTTATCTCTATTGCTTTTAAGGCCTCATTTAATATGTAGACTCCAGACAGCAATTGTCAGACATAAGTTTTACCTCTCTAGAAAGACACCAATTTGACAGCAGAGGACTGGGCAACTTCCTAGGTTGGAAGCAGCCTGATTTACACAGTAAAATAACTGCTGCTATTTCAGATCAGATTAGCTCTAAAGAGCATCCAAAGACAAATCTTGTCTCTGGCAGGTGCCTGCACACAGTGCCTTGTTTGTGGGGATCCTCCAGGGATGGTCATGTGCCACAGTTTCTCTTGGGGAGGACATTGTGCTCCTAGGACAACATCTGAAGGTCCCGCCTGCAGGACTCAAATATAAGCAGAAAACATTTTCATATTATCTGACGAGAGAAGTTTATGCAGAGGCTGAAGGAGCCTGCTCGTTTGGCAGGCACAGAGAGATAATAAGACACACACTAGCGAGGGGAAGCTAAGGAGAAACCTTTAATGGGTGTGGACTCTTTATAGCGACCATGCAGTTTACCTTCCCAAATCAAGAGAATCAGCCTCCAGAACAATGAAAGGAGCAAACAGAACTTGAAGGTGCATAGGAGTTTATAAAAAAATGAATGCGCTCCAGGATCTGAAATGTAAGCGGGAGAAAAATTTGATGTCGGAGCTGTAAGAGGGAGTAAAGGTTGCTCAAACGAAGGAAGAGACTGGCATGGTGGAAGAACTACCCAGCAGAATTGTGAGATGTGTATCAGGAGCATTTGTTTCTTTAAGGCTCAGGCAGCTTGAGGCTGGCAAGCCCTGATAACCACTTGGGAGCTGGCTGATAAATGGGTCAGATGCGTTCTGTCACGCTTGGCTGGGGATGCTGGCCATGAAACAGAGAGTGGGATTTGTGTGGAGTAGAAGGTCCATGTAGCCCATGCTGTTTGTGTCACTGCTTTGTGAGTCATTGCTGGAGATAAGAAATAGGACCTTGAAGAAGAGCCTGGAAAAGACTGTGCGGTGGAAATAATCCATCTATGCTGGCTGCTATGTGATGTTCTTCAAACTTCCCTTACTTTATGACCTGAGCCACTGAAATGCATGTCAGAGAGTGATAGCAGGGTACTAATGTAATGATCTTATCTTCTCAATTATAACAGAAATATTACAGGTGCTTTCCTATTACCTGAAAACAACAACAGCAGCAACAAAACTAGTCTCTATCTGTTAGCTTAAGGTGGGGAGAAGGGTGCACATATTGCAGAATTTGTTTTGGCAATAGAAGAAACAGGTGGAGGAGACTCTGTGAGCACATTGTCATGGCACATTAGAAGCGCTGAGGTCAGGGGATGTTGACTTCATCCATCCAGAAAGGTTTTTTGCCTTGTCCCAGATCATTAACGTTGACCTAATCCAGTTCAATTGAGTTCCAGTGATTCCAGTGCAGGGCATGTAAATCCAGGCCCTATTACTAATACAATTAAAATGGTTTTGTTATGTTTGTGTAGCCCAATAACTGCAAAGGCCTGACTGAAATTCTGCTTTTACCTTCCACACCTGTAAAAAAGGAGGTAATCTTAAAAGCAGACCAGAATCAAGGGCTGCTCATTCCTGTATATGTGCTCCACAGTGCAGAGCACAGGTTGTGGTTATTCTTTTTCTCCATTAATCATTCCCTGTCTTTCTCTCTCCCAAAGACAATCCCACCCCCACACTTCCTGCACTATTGCTTGTTGATGGGTATGATTTCTGTTACGGGAAATGTGAGTTTTAATCCCTTCAGGCTGAAGGGGAGCGTACACCAAGGTCTCCTGCTTCTCAGCAGACGTCCCAGCTGCTCCGCTGCTCCCCAGCATTTGGAAAATAAACTGTGATGGCACAGCGAGAGGGGTTCACTCCCTGTATTACACTCCCGCATCACAGTCAGGCTACAGGACATGAAGAATTGTAACAGGGGTGGCATTGCTTCCTACATTTGATGTAAGGTGTTTGTGGAAGGGCAGATGGGGAAGGCAGAGTGTCCTCCTCTATTCAAGTCATAGACCTGGCGGCATCACAAATTCTTTACAGTTTCATTAATACCTCCTACAGCAGGGATGCGTGTGTCTCTCTCTACGTGACTCTGCTATGAGCAGGCTTGGAGTGTGTCATATATCCCTAGGTGGTTACCAAAAATATATCAATATGCTGAAGAGAGTGTGTGTGGAGGAAAGCATAAAGGGAATGGGTAAGAACTGATCTATTAAACATCTGCAATAAATGCATGCAGATTGGCAAGCAGTAGAGACAAAGGAGTTATAAAAATCCACAGAAATCTGAAGGATTCAAGCATCAAGCAAAAAAAGAAGTGGATATCAGTGCTACTGTTTAATTCAGAAGAAGAAGATTTGATTAAGAAATAGGAAATGTCTGATTAATCTTATGAAATATTTTCCTAATGATCAGATCCCTTAGGGAAGCAGAAGTAATAAAAAGCAAAAATCAAACATCTGAAACTGGACTTCCCAAAGCGCTATAGAGACACGGTGCTGTATGTAAATGAGCAGCCTGATGTTGAATTGGGGATGGAATAGCCTGGTAGATTCTCTTTCAAGTCTTAGGCTTTCTATGCTGGATAATTCACGGTGGAGGAAGATAAATCTGTACCAAGGATTGCAAAAGCCTGTCTCTGTTTCTCAGTACGCAAACTGGGCAGATGTGGGCCAAGCTCCTAACCACTTTGCCACCGCCCAGTATTGTAAGGGAAAAAGAAAGCAAGCTGTTTCCATTCAATGGAGACCCACACCCATAACGCAATGCTGTGGTACCCTCCACACAACCAGAATTCAATTCATTAACCCAAGGCTAGCCTGAATTCATAGCCTTGGCATTAGAAGGATCGATCCTCTGGAGCTGCAGAATTGCTGTACAAGCCTCCTCCTCCCCCTTCAAACATCTGCTTGTTATTTGCACGGAGCGTGGGCTAGATTCCTTACTCCGTGGCAATCCCCAGCAGTTTGTAATGGGCCCTAAATAATCCTTAACTTATCGCAACAGCTGTTGGAAGGCGGCCCAGGAGGGCGGTTGAGATGATAGCTCGACGGAAGGCAGGAGATGCTTCTCATAGCAGCTTTGACGGAGAGGAGAATCAGAGCCACCGAGTAACATCAGTAAGCTTCGAAATATCCCAGTGTTCTTGCGTTTGTGAGGCATATTTGTTGGAGATCTGGAAACTGTCAGCTTGTTCCAGCTTTGTAGTACTCTCAGGGAGGAAGCAAATACTCCGCTGACTATGAAGATGTGCAGCTACAACTGCAGTAATTCAATGGTAATGGTGAGTCAGGGCGAGAGAGGACACCAGAATGGAGAGACTTTTAATTGGCAGATGTGCACTGCCTAGCTTTAGTGAAGACAATGAAATTTCACATTCGTGAGCATTAATGCAGACTTCATCTGATCTTCAGTGTGTCTGTGCCGTAAATTTCTTCTAGAACACAGCTGGGTGTAAATCCCCTTTTCATGTTATACCCTTCTCTGGCAATGAATACACTTGTCAATTAAAATATGTTCTTTGAAGTTATTTCAAGCTTTCCAGAGTAAAGAACTGTGAATTCTCACTGTGACCCAGGATTAATTAAGAAGGGCCAAATTTGATCTCATTTATGGGAGTGTAAATGTGTTGAAACTCTATTCCCAGCCTAGCAAGAGAAGACGTTTACTCATGGTTGTTGATTTTTTTAAACAACCTTTGGCCAGGAAAAGAGGAGACAGTTTTATCCTGCAGCTGGTACTCAGTGGACTCCATCTTCCCATGGATTTCAGTGTTGCACAGCTACAAATACTTTCTTTTAAATAAACACACCTCTGAGACAAGTTATTCAAATGACCACAACATGCAATCTGCTGAAATACTTACAACAAAATGAAAGTTTATCTTGTTTAATCACTATCTTTTGAAGTGTTTCATCTCCAGGCATCTCTGCATTGCATCTGAACTAAAAATCTTTCCACTGATTGGTGTGAGTGAGACAGACACAGCTGAAAATCATGTCCTCATATTCTGATTTGTGATTTTATTACATATGCCATGCCAAAATGGGATGCAATCAATTGTTTATATCAGGTAACTGTGTGATTTATGATGACATGTTGTTTAAAATGACCATGACTATATGTTGTGTCTCCTGGAGAAGAATGCAGAATTGAATATTCAAAGCGGTTCTGTACACGTGTGAAAACTCTCACGGTGGACTAGAGACAGTCATAGAGACGCCCAGTTCAGCATCAGATGTACCGGCCTCTGCCACATGAGTTGAAGACACAATTCCTCAGATGCGAGCCAGCCACCTGAAAGATTCATGATCATTTCCAGTGAAGTAGTGATGGCAACCAGATCCTCCACACTTGGCTACAGTTGGGGTTTGCATGTGGAAAGCATGCTGGGTAGGCAAAATCTCAATGTGGCATGGAAATTCGGCACGCGCAGATTTGCGGGAGCAATTAAAGACAGCCCTTGACAAGCTCGCTAGTGTGCTACTGGGAAGACCTGGAGAGCATTTGAAGAAAAGAAGGATGTAAGAGAGATTGCCCTCTGAACTGGTAAAAAGAGAGGACAATGAAGATCAGAACTGATGATCAAAGTAGTTTCATTACATATTTGAGATGTCTCCAGCCATTGGAAAGGGCCGGGAAAGATCTGTCCAGGAGCAGGGGAGAGCAGGGAGAAGAGCAAAGCCATGCCGCTGGTGACGGCAAAAGCAAATGGAAAACTGTTGCCTACCATTCCCATCTGATAGATTTTTACATAATTTTACAAAAGTAAATAAGCACAGGAAAGGGAAAGTGGTAAAAAAGGGTCGATAGTATTTTACAGTAGAAGTTCAATAGTACAGCACTGCTCTTTCAACAATATAGAAAGAAAACCACTGAAAAAAGAAATCACCAGCTGAGTGTTTGGACGTATTCCTTGACTATTTCATTAATCCACCCTCATTTATTTTTAGCTTGATAGTGTGATCCACAGCAGTTGATTAAACTGTAGAGAGTGGTAATTTGTTCAGCTAATGTGAAGTAAATGAAAGATAAGCAGACATGTTACATGTCTTGCAAAATTTAATATACTAATCCCTAACTCTGTGTGCCTTCTTCAAAACATTAACGAAGTATCATTAGACTTCCGTATTGAACTACCACCAGGTATTAATGCCAAGACATGGAAATGAATAGAAGGATTAGAGGATTGGTGATCTCCCCAGGAATATATCTGAAAAACAAAGTATACCAAGCACCCTCATTCACCTTTGTGTTAGTCCCGTGTTTATGCAATTAAATTTCAGTGCTTGAGGAAGGGTGGGAATGTAAATAATTTCATTTGGTATTCATGTTGCTTTCATCATGGTATTTTACTGCAATGAAATGCTAAGTTAAAAAATCCAAACATGTATGAGAAAAAAACAATAAACTTTTTTGCGATCTAGTTCTCTGAGTGACACTCTTGAATATTCCCCATCCATGGAAACATTCAAGGCCAGGTTGGACGGGGCTCTGGGCAACCTGATCTAGTGGGAGGTGTCCCTGCCCAGGGCTAGGGGGTTGGAACTAGGTGATCTTGAAGGTCCCTTCCAACGCAAACCATTCTGTGATTCTATGAATATTTTAATGCTATTCACTGATAGACTTATATGTGGCATTCATTCCACCAGTGTAAATGGAAACAAGATCTAGCTCCCTATTTTAGGATGTTTGTGTATATTATTTTTTTAAGTGGAAGCTGATGGAAGAAAAATCAGTCCACTGGGTTACTTCAGATTTATTTCCAATGGGTTTCAGCACTTTAAAGTGCTTCTAAAATTATATTAACTGAAACTCAAGTAGAACCCTGTTGAGTACACTCATGGTGCGGCAGCTACAATCGTGAGCCTGAGAGCTGTGTTTCACAGACATACAGAGCCTTGATGTCTCTAGTGCCCATATAACGTTCTCCCTTTTTCTCTCCTCATGGTTTCTCTCATGGTTTCTTCTCTTCACTAATTTTTCTTATTGTATTTTATTTTATTACAAGGGAGAGGGGAGGGAAAACACAGAACTTGACTCTCGCGGAGCTGCAACATGGCAAGACAAATCTCAGAGGTGGTCAAGGCTCAAAGGCAGTACTGCACTTGCTGAGAAGCCTGTGTCTTTTAGCTTCCTGCTTTCTGTTATTTCTTGATGAGCACTCATCAGTATTGCCTTTGGGAATAGAAAAGAAGAAGGAAGTTGTACACTGGGCTGGCTCACTGTACGGTATCTTAAATGGCAAGTCCTGTTGTAGCGGAAATGCAATAACTTCTTGGTGGCACTTCTTTACATAAAGAAGCAATTCACTATCATCACTAGTCGTTTGCAAAGTAACAACCCCTCTTCTGAAAACAAGATCTGCTTCTTGGTCCTTCTCAAGGCCTGTCTCTATTCTTTTCCTACAGCAGGTGTCTGTCATCAGTTCTTCCTAAAGAAGGCCCCATTCAAATCCTTTCCCTGACCCTACTCTCGCTGTGTGCTTTTATAAATTCTTTTGTTACCTGACTTAGCTTGTCAGCCAGAGCTTTAAGGAAGGGTTTCAAAGACACGGGCTCCCAGGTAGGTGACCTATTGCACTCTACCACTACCCTTGGGCAAGTCAACGGCAAATGGGTACCACTAAAAATCTGTATTTGCCAATACTTAATAGTGCATGTTATTTTAAATGTCACTACAACTTCTGCTCGCTGTCATGGCAATACTCTGTTTAAACTATATCCAAGTAGTAATAATGAAGTGGACAAGAACTTTCCAAAGTTTGAAGAACAGCACAAAAAGAAAGGGAAAAAGAAAAAATAAAAGGGGGGTGGGATGGGGGGGGTGGGGGGTGGCGGTGTAGGGAAACAATCGAGATGATAGGAATCAGGAATTAATCTCAAAAAGTTGCAACAGAAGTTAAATGGTTCAATTTTAATGAAGGACAGCCTCCAAAAGTTTGGGAAAGAGTAAGTCAAGCCAGAAGTTTTTATTTGGAAATATGATAACTGAGAGACTTCAAATGTCAAACTACCATGCAGAGTACTAAAACACAGCCAACAAAGTGCAGAGCTAGAATACACTGTGCTCAGGGAATGTGTCATTTTTTTTAGTGTAGCAAACTCCCGAGATGTGAGACTGCAAAATATCTTCTTAGCAGCTGGATCTCCACTGAGGGTTCTCTAAAATTGGCCATGAGACATCAAGCTTTGTGAGATGCTGAGGCTCTCTCCAGTTCCCATCCATCTGAGATACTGTTTTCCTGGCCACAGAATGTGATCTGAGAATTGGCCTTAGTGGAACTCAGATTCCCAAAGCAAAAAGCAGGGGAAATGGTGAAATATAAAGGAGCTGGAAAATAAATTCACTTATAAACTCCAGGCACAGATCTGATCGCTCCCAGAATCAGGGGCTCCTTTGGAGAAAAAGGACAGCATCCTGGCAAAACAAACTCTGCAGGGTTTGCAAAGCTTTTGTTCTGTTATATACAACTTAATTGTTGGGTTCTTCTCTAACTTGCCTTTCTGAGTCACTTGTTTTTAATTAAGTATCTAATTGCCACATTTTCTTGGATCTTGCTATTGTGTTGCTGAAAACACCATCTATGTTCAGAGTTTACTTCCTACTGTTCTTATCCTGAAGAAAAAGCCGTGTTGTGGATGTATCCGACTCCACCTCTTTTTGCTTTGATGAGGGGAACTGACTGTTGAGTGTGAACGGAGCACAACCCATTTTGTCTCCTTCTGTCATTATGTATCACTTTCTAAAGGTCTCACACATATCTAAAGGTATCTCTTGGCCAGATCCCAGCCTCCTAGGGTTCAATATACCATCAGCGCAGACATTTATAGCAATCTTGATTCACAGAAAGATATGGAAAAACAGAGGTTTTATTTGACAAAGGAGCCAGGTGCACTGTAGCTAATTCCCTACAAGTACACTACCATATTTCATGGTTTCTGCCAAGGACAGGCAGTTTTCTTTCCCCTTCGGAGCTAAGTGGAAGCTTTACCCTCAAATGCTGGAAAAACAATGCACTGAACCCAGCAAAGATGTGCACTTCGGGAGCAATCCCGCCTCCTTTCCTACTACCCGGCAGCCGCTCAGAGCGGCACGTCCTCCCCTGGAGAACGACTGTCCATTGCTACCGCCCTGTGCAACCTTATCGCAACATCCCAGCCCTTAACACCGCAGACTTTCCTGATCCAAACACAGCCTTGGGTTGCTGTCTAGCAGGACAAAGAGCAGCTCTGGAAGGGAAAAACAAACATTAAAAAAGCACACTGGAAAAAAAAAAAAAAAGAGAATTTGTGATTTGGTCTCTTCTGTGTATAGATGTCGTCTGGTTTGGATTTACAGACTGGCAAAACCAGCAGCAACGCATAGGTGAGGGGAGCGAACGTGATATAAGGGAACGCAGAAATAGGTTCATTGTTTTCCTCTGGCAGCACTTTGCAGCCACATCACTGTAGAGAGTGCGTGATCCCGTGGAGTAGAGAGCAGTAGAGGTTTAGGTCCCTGGAGCCCAGGGCTGGGAAAGGACCTTTGTCTGGTCTATAGATAGATGGATGAAACACAGAATGGAAGAATATAAAATACAGCAAAACACACAAAGAAACTTAGCTGTGCTTAGACAAAGGACTTGTGGTTGCTTCCTTCTCACCTTCTCACTCATGACTGCGTGGAAAATAAAAACAGTCGTGGCTATAAATAGAGCCGCAGAGGAAGGAGGACAAATCCTGCATCATTCATGAACATGAGTCTCAGACGTTCTGCCAGAGCATAACTTAAACGTTTGCTTACATCAAAGTGGAGCACGATCAAAAACTGCAGGCTTCCCTCAAGGCTTTCATTCCAAAGAGAAACAGTGAAAGAAATGCACTCTACCTCTGTTAGTAGACACATTGTATAAATGAAAATTAGTGTAAACAGTCTGGAGATAACTAAATATTAAATGCGCACAATTTATATAGCTTGAAGGAAAACAGTAATTGGTTAAACTCACGAGAGAGCTGAAACTCCACACTTTATTGTTTTATTCTTTAGCAAACGCAGAAATAATTGGGTAAAAAAAAGAGCTGCAGCACCATTCATAAGTCATCATTATCACCCTGAGTAACAGGAGGGACTGCCTTCATGTTTAGGCCCCTACAATCACAGGCAATTATGTCAAAGGCTAAGACCCACCTAAATTAAGGTGCTCAGTCGATGCAACCATCTTTCCCCCAGGGATCAGCGTAGCCCACATCAGATGCAGCGAGCCCACCCCGGCGGTGCCTCATTTGGGCAGGAAGGCTCCTAACGCAAACACCGAGTTATTCAGCAACAATGCTGAGCCCTTGCCCACACAACATCCACTCGCACACACCAAACACAAGTCGTAAATCACTCCTCTGGACAGTATAACAATAGTAAAACCTTCAGTACCTCTAACCACAGGAGGTAAAATCTACACTGGGCTACAGATAAAAAGCAGGGCACACTACAGGCATGGCCGGTGTTGTAAATCCCCCGCAAGGGTGGGGAATAAGGGGCCATCGTGAAAATGCCTCAATGGACCACCCCCCCTTTTCAGAAAAGCTTTGTCATCCCTGCTAATATGACCCAGGGAAAATTCTCTCCCAGCCCCGAACCTGGGAGACTCTCAGTGTCCCTGGCACATCAGCCTGCTCTGCCAAAGATGCAGTCTCCAGTCAATCGGTTAATCCAGTTAATGAACGATTACTTAAGGATCACTGCAAACTTAAGGACAGGATCTTCCATAGAGCCCAGAGGACTTGCTTTTCTCCCTGGGGTGCTACTGTCTGCAGCTTGGCACAGAAATCCAAACATTTTCCTATTTATATTACGTATTCTTCAAGGCCAAATATGTATCTTATGCTAAGTTTGTACAGTGCTGAGCACGACCAGGCTTTGGTGCAACTGTAATCCATATTTGCTAGGTTTTTAGTAAAAATTCCCACTGACTTCAGCATACAACCCTGCCACCGAATTGTTCCTTAGGATCTCCTGGTTCCTACTAAAATCTGAAGGAGGAAGAAAGGATGTTGGGGAACACCTCAGATCCCGCAGCGGGTCACCAAATACTAATAAGAATATTTCTAAAGTGTAATACCCATCATGGATAAGTCAGAGAATGTCTTAAAATTTTTGAGTGTGCTTCATTTCCTGGGTAGTTGGGTGGGATTCAGATCCCCCAGTTTACACATCAAGAAGTTGTATGTTTATATTTGAGATATGCTCAGACTCGAGACTCTGTTTAGAGTGGAACAAGAACTTCCAGCAGATGAATAATTTCATCATGAAACAGGCGGCTAAAGTCAGACTTAGACAAGTAAGTTTTAAATGTTTATAATTAGAGGAGCTGAACTTTTGGGTATGATGGGTGAAGATACTGGCAGACCTCTGTTTCCTGAGTCAGCCCTCCATCTTTCTGATACCAGCTCACTTGCCTGCAGCTCCTTGGATGTGTGTTTTTGTTCTTTTCCAAATGAGGATTAAAGTGTCACTAAATTTGTCTGGGTTTTGCGAACTTTAAAGGACCATAAGAATTCTTCTGTTAAAAATATTTTTTCCAATGTTTGGTAAAAATTCCTGTTTCTAACCATTTCTTTGTCACTTGTAAACCTGCTCGCCCCCAAACAGTGGTAGGTCAACAATACATGAGTGGTTCATATGAAAAATCTCTGAGGTTCTTTTTAAATAAAAGCCAGTCTAGTGAATAACAACCCTTAAGGCTGTAGGTCTAGCCAACAATATCAGCTTCTTCAAAGGGACAGGATTCCGCCTTATCGTTAATCATTCTTGCTGATGATCAGTCTGTTGATGTTTGCGTTGTGCTACCAGGTCACTGTGCAATCAGACACTCCTCGCTATCTGCAAATCCCTGGTGGACTTTGCCACTCTTCCCCAGTTAGCTGGCTCAGGCTAGCAGGTTATAACCATCGGAGTATGCCATGATGGCAGAGATGGAAAGCAATACAATTTATAAGCTAGTATAGTATAAGTATGTATAACTAAGGCCAGAAAATAACAAGTACTGTAGTGATCTCTGCGTCATATGTGAAACCCAGAGAAATGAATTAGGTTGTCTGTCAAGTAAGGAGAAACACTTATTACTTCCAATACTTTTCTCCACTGGATTTCCCCCCTTTTAATCTGTATATTTTATACCCACCTATACATAAATATTATTTCTAATATTAAATCAACCAGCCAGTAACCTCCAGCTAGTCCTACTCAACAATTTAAAACTAAAACATAACATAAATTCCTTGCATGTGTTAAATTGAAATAGATCTGGTTTATATTCTGGTGTTAAAGCATTGTTGTTACCTAGGAAAGTATAATATGATAGTCTAGTTCCCCAGTTTAAGAATACTGAGGTTTTTCTTGCCTTTTAGAAATTTTATTAATGTCTCCTCATGGACCTATAGCTCCATATAAAGCTACATAAGTAGTGGGGAAGGATAGAAGGGTGTGCCCAATGGAAATGGACATCTAAATTCAGAGTAACTCAGTACTACAAATGAAAGTTGGGCAATTGGAAGGACAGGAATTGTGCCGGGGAAGAGAAAGGAAAGGAATACATTTTGAAGTACAAGGAAGCTGCGAAGTTGCACAGAGTTTTGAAGGTGAAGACAACAGGGCTGAACTTAATCGTGAGGAGGACTTCCCTATCTACTGATGAGAAGCAATCAAAAAAACCCAAACCAGCTAGCATTTATGTGAAGCCCATTCTGCAAAGGCAGGAGAGATGAAATTAAATAACAGGAGTGATAAAGAAATCCAAAAGTCAGTCTAGTCAAGAGGCCAAGGATTATCCAAATAAAATCCATTTATCACTGGTAGCTGAAGTAGCAGCTGAACATGATTATGGTGACACTGGCTTCTTCTCTTCCCTGTCTCCCACCCTGCTGACAGTTACACATCGCTCTGGTCCAGCCAATACAACTCATACTATAATCAATGAGATTTGGCACCGTGTATAATTTTACAACTTCTGCTCATTTCAACAGTTCTCCATTTTAAGTGGGAATAACATCTTTGCACCTCTGGGATACAACAGATGAAACAATGCAGGTCCCAGGATGGTGCTAGCCAACACTGATGAGCATGCAAGGAAGTTTCAATTCAGTTTCACGAAACTCTTTCTCTTACTTCCAAAAGTAAAATAAAATAAAATATAAAATCACACTACAATGTTCAGATTTCTATAAGTGACAATAAGGCAACTGCAAAAGGACTTGTTCTTTCTTCGTCATTGAAATCCCGCTGAGAGAGGGATTTCCCAGGATGCCTGCTTCAGATGCCAACTCCGCATGCAGACTGTGAATTATTCAAGGCAGTTCTGCATCCCTCTTTGGGTGAAGTCCTCTGAGACCTGTTCTTCAGCTGCAATAACTGCCCAGTTTCCTGTTCAGTGCCCTGGCTGAGCGGTGAGGATGAAGAGAGGGTTTCCATCAGTTCCCAAACTAACAAACAGAGGAAATCAGACTTAGGAGTCCTGACCTATGGACCTATGGAAATCAAACCTATTAGGGGTTGGTTTCTTGGCCAATGTTGTAGAGATTCAGAACACAGAAGAGCATTCAGAACACAGAACAGAGAATGTGGCCTCAGAAAAGTCCTGTAGTATGATTACTTTTCATTTTTCATTAGCCTAATTCAGAAGCAAAAGTGCATCAAGGCAAGAAAGATGCGCATTTAAAGCACATTTGAAGTCATCATATGTCATTTCATGGAGGAGGAGGTCGATTGCGCTGAAGTCAACCTCACTAACCAAACAACTTCCTACATTTGAAGAATTTTGCTCTTGGTCCTGTCTCCTCTAATGATTCTCTGCCTGAAGTTTAATCATGCCCTATGTCAATTACTCATTCTGTATCAGTAACACTCAAAGAGTCAGAACGTGTTTGTCCAAACCTATAGTTCTATTTATTTTTTCTTATCTCATCTGGCTCAAAAAAACATTGAACTCAACACAAAGTGACCCAATTCCATATTTTCTGTGCCATATAATTATTATTCTGCATTCAATTTTTCTTCCTTATTACAGATGTATTTTAGAATGTGTGTAATTATATACAAATAACAATCCAATTGGATCAATACCAGAAACATATTTTCCAGTTAACCATACCAATAATTCTCCTTTGATTTATCTACCTATGTTAGTGGATATCTGAAAAAACAATTAATGCAGTGTCGCTGTGGAACTAAAGAAGTAAATTGACTTCCAAAGCTGGGGAGTTTTCGGTGAAAATAAGATTTTAGGAACTACTAAATAAATAAGCCTTTGTTATTTAAAAATTAAGCTTACTTATATGAAGCTTGACAAAGCCCTGTCAATAACCTCTCCTAATAACTACCTACTTCTATGAGAATATCATGATCATAGAGAGGTGGTGATAAATAATAGCCTGTTTTATTTTCCACCGCCATGCCGTTACTCACCCGTATTTATAACATGCCATTAAGTGAAGTGTGCATGTTTATAGGCTCTCTGGAAAAGTCTGATAAGGGCAGTGATTGGTGGCGGGCTACGCTCCAAACGGCTGGTGCTCAAACTTCCTTTCCCCGCTGACGCCGGCTTTCAGCAAAGCCGGAGCAGAGCGCTCTGCATCCTTCAGCAGTTCGTTTTCCGCGGTCTCCTTCAGCAACGCGGCAGCGGGCGCGAAAGGAATGCAAAGTCACGCTCTTGTGCGCTGCCCTTCGGCTTCGTTATTTACTTTACGCTCTTCTACCTGAATGCATCAGAAAAGGCTCTTTTTAAGACTTTTCCCTCCCTGCCTGCTTTTAGCAGGAGCCTGCTGCGTGGCAGTGTTACTCTAATTTAAACTGGCGGGAGGGCACACTCGATGGTTTCACCAGGTGCTGGGCTGGAGGGGTCTCCTCATTGCCATGGTCTGAAAAGCTTCATTATTTTTTCCCCTTTTTCCAATGCCCACCCCCCCCTGGCCCCCGCCTTTGGCATGGCGATTCTTTAATTGCAGCCCAGGCTTAACTCAAATTCTTCCTGAAAGCATTTTTAGCCAGTTCCAGAGCTGCTTTTCAGTTATGAGGGCTGAATGGTAGCTTCAGCGGCATATGTAGATCCAGCTTAGCAAAACGGGTGCATAAAGGAGGTAAGAAAGCGCTTTGTTGTGATTTCAAAGCTTTGCTATAAAACTTCAGCTTCTGCCAGTGCCACAGGAATTTTTCCAGAACAAGAAATAGCCTAAATAGCTGTTCCACTGATGGCTAATACGGAGAAGAAATAATTATGAGGAATGAAAGCATTATAACTTCAGCATGAGGATATTGTGGAGGGTCTACTGAAAGCGAACAGCAGAAAACCGGCCCGAAACTTATGTCAGAGCTGCCAAACTTTGGAAAGCTGGCCTGAGAGCTGAAGCAAAAGCCATGCTGGTATTACGCTCTGCTGATAATGTCCTTCCATCAGTTGTATGGCCCTGAAACAACCTCATCAGACGGTCGTTTGTCAAAAACAAATTTAGAGCAATCTACCATATGTAATTTACAGCCGTGGCTTGACAACATACTGCAGTTATCCCCAGCAGACACAACTGTTTACATTTTATACACATAATTGGGTCTGGTTCAGTAACATTTTTCATTGGTGTGTCTGCCAAAATTATTAAGCTATTAGTACATGCTGAATCGGTGCCAAGCAAAATATTTGCCGATAAAAATGGCCTTATCTGTATAAATGCCAAAAAGGTTTGTGTTTTTTGGTGTGTGCGTGTATTTTTAAGACTCTACTCCATATAAATATATGTATATGTAAATGTTTAACAAAGCTATGACTTGACATTGATGTAATATATTAGATCAAGATAGCCCAGCGTTTGGATGTGGCCCATGGGATCATGTCTCGTCTGCCACATTTTCTGCTGTCACCACAGAGGAAACATACAGTGTCCAGTAGTAAAGCCCATGGAGGAATCTTCTTCCTAAACTATTTTATAGCAAGGTTTGGAGGACTAGCCATCATATCCATACTGGGCTTGTGGGGGAGAGGGGTCCTCAAGCTGGCAGTCAGCCCCCAGCATGCAACGCTCAGCCCATCCTTTAAACACAAACACGCAACACCATGCGATTCAGAATTTCACATCCACTCTGGCATCCATCACAGAATCATAGGATGGTTTGAGTTGGAAGGGACTTTAAAGATAGAACCGTAGAATTGTTCAGGTTGGAAGGGACCTTAAAGATTATCCAGATCCAACCCCCCTGCCCTGGGCAGGGACACCTCCCACCAGACCAGGTTGCTCAAAGCCCCATCCAACCTGGCCTTGAACACCTCCAGGGATGGGGCATCCACAGCTTCTCTGGGCAACCTGTTCCAGTGTCTCACCACCCTCACCGTACTTCTGTCTAACTCCTCAAAATGGGTATTTAAATTCACATCCAATCTTCACTACCCACAAGGAATTACAGAAGCTCAGCTAGTTGCATTTATCTTTTTTTTAACATGCAGTTTTGGAAATCTTAATGTGCATTGGTTTTGTGACTGGTCACAGGAATCAACAGAAAAAGAACAATTTTGTTGTTGGGGGTTAGACTTTTTTTTCAGTCCTATCTGCAGCTTCAACACCAATTCAGGAAAATGCTTTCTCAAAACCACTTACCCACACTGTGTCTCAGCTTCCCAACCGAAGAGGAGGTGTGCTATGTTATTTAAAAATGCCTCTTTTTAAATCTTGTGCAGAGGAAAATAGTTTGTAAGTGGCAAATCTTCAGGAAAATTTTCTCCCACCTCCTCAGGAAATAGGCAATTTGCCACAGTATTCTCAGCTCTTCTTATCCAGACCATCAGAATATGTCCCTTACACTCTCCAACTCCTCAAGCCCTTTCCTTCCCCATAGCCCATCCATGGGAAGCAAAGAATAACCTGAAATTTAAATAGGAGTCATTGTGGCTTAAATTTATGGGGAACAGGGCTGATTATTAGTATTAAGCCTCCTGTGAGGTTAAAGAGCAATGCTGAGATAAAGAACAAAGGCACAAGCTTTACTCTTCAACGTAGTTGGACATCAAAGATTAACACTTTTATTTATTTTGGTTAAAAGATACGTAATCAACATAAGAAAGGTAGACTACAGAGCCCACAAATCTAGGGGACACAATGATAATATCAGACCTCAGTTCAAATAATGAAAAGGGTGCAAATTTTCCACCCACATTAAAATGTCTGTCGTATAGCTATCTACATGTGAGCACATGGGTTTTACAGGTGCAATTAATCTTATCCTAATGTACACATAAAATACATCAGCTAAAGAGCTCTGCAGAAGTGTCTTTCCCTTCATTGACTGTAGATGAAGTCCAGGGTAACTAACCAAAATGCAGATGTTTGCACTGCAGAGAGCTAAAAAAATAAGGCAAATTCTACCTCTATGAATCACTAAGTGCTTTTCGAAATTTGCTAAATTCCTCCCGTCCCAAAAGTTTGATTGGTCTTGTAAGTATTCAACAAGCCCCCAGGAGTTATTCAAAGTCTGGGAAGATCCATGTGCCAGTATTCTATTATTTGATTAAACCGAATAAAACGTATTTGGTTCAACATCTCCAGACCATGTGCTTCCCTGGGATGAGGATACAAATGTCAAGACTTCAAAACCAAGTTTAATTCCTCTGTGATTTTAAAGGTTTTCATATCATCACATTCTAGTACTTTTACTGCTTTTTGTTTGTTTTCAGCCTCCTTTTTAAGAAAATCTATGCTGAGCTGTGCCAATTCTCTGCTCTTTGGGTAACATTCCCTTAAAGTCATCAGTATGAAAGGACAAGAAGTCAGCTTTGATCTCACCTTCTCTATATTTGAAATAGGGCCTTTATCTTAATATTCTCAAGTTGTGTGTCCTACTGTGATTAATACACCCATTAGCCCTCGCTTACGTGTAGTTTTTTTCAATCAATCAACATGCGACACTCATCAAGAAGCCTTGAGGTTAATTTTAAATGATTTTTCCACATGGTAACCAAGAGACGGCATTCCTGCAGTGATGTCTGTGTGGCTCCACAGTGTAAGGAGGTGGACTTTGTCTTGGGGAAGGCAAAGCAGATGCTAAGGCATTGTTCACACCTGCATTGCCTTTGGCCAACAGAGGGTTCAGCTTCATCTCACCCAACCTGGCTGATGCGTCTAGGTTAAGAAGATAGTTTGAGACTGTTTGGCCTGGATTTTCCTCCATTAATCAGTGCAGACAGAATGGAAGCTCCTGAGGGTGGTTTCCTCATTAAGACCCATGGATCTCCTCTGGAGGTGTCTATATATGGAGGAAGCCCAAGGAATGTAGGAAATGGGATTCATCTCATGAGACATCTGCCCCTTGCTAGTTTTCTAGACTCCACTTATGTATAGAAAATAGCCAGAAAGTTACAATTTTGTGCTCAATTTAGCCTGTTTTATATGTTCACTGAAGGTGAGAGGAACTGGCCATTTAAAATACCTTTTTCTTTCTGAAGTTTATAAGAGACAATTAAGGTTTTTTAGGTGAGATGCATACTACCTCAAATAGGATTAAGCGGGGTGATTCCAGGCTGTAAGTCTTCTATTTATTATTTTACTGCATTGTGAAAATGCAAATTCATTGTTTCTTCTAATCAGAAAAGGGTTATTAAAATCCTATAAAAAAAAAGGTTATAAAAATTCTATGAATAAAAGAAACATGGGACAGTTTTGCTGGAAGGGACTGCTCTGATTTTACTCTCCTATGCACTACATCCCTTCTCCAGGATACATCCCTTTCCTCTTGCTCAGTTTCCAAGGGCTTTGCAGCTGCTCTAAGAAAGAAGACACCACGCTCCACACAAGGGATGACAATCCCTTAGCACTTCCACCTCTCCACCCAACAACTGCTGACCATGAAGGGCACAATACTCAGAAAGGAACTGCCTTTATTATTGCGTGTTTTTTTTAACATCATCAAAGAATAAAAGCCTCCACCTGCTATTGTGCAGCTGAGTTTCTAATCTCTGGTGCCAGCTGGGAGACAACCCTGAAGCAAGAGAAAGCAGGGTCAGGCATGCGTGGGGCAGGACAGCCGTGCTGATGTGATGCAACACACGCACATCCCTACAGCACCAGTAGAGATACAGCCAGCTGTTAATCACAGAATCACAGAATGGTTTGGGTTAGAAGGGACCTTAAAGATCATCTAGTTCCATCCCTCTGCCCTGGGCAGGCGCACCTCCCACTAGACCAGGTTCCTCAAAGCCCCGTCCAACCTGGTCTTGAACACCTCCAGGGATGGGGCATCCACAACTTCATTAATTGGTGGTCAAAATTCATCAGTTCTCCCATGGGCAGCATGTCTGGACTACTTTCAGCATGCTTGGCTATAGAAACTTGAGTGAAAATTATTTCACTTGATTTTTCTATGGAAATACATGGTCAGGGATTTTTTTTTTTTTTTTTTTTTTTTTTTTTTTTTTTTTTTTTTTTATGATCAGCCATAAGGAGGTGGCAACTAATCCCAAGGGATAACTCCACATGTCAGTGTTGGCTCCAGCTATTGGTGGGACTGATAAAGGAAACAGAATATGATCCTGCCCGGCAGGCAGTGGAGCCAGTGATAATCTGATAATGAGTGCTAATTATTAGGTGCTTTTCCATGTGTTTTCTCTGATTTAGATTTCAGGCCCTAAATACCAATTTGTTCACATTATCAGCAAAACAGTTTGCAAGTCCTTTTGGAGACCGAGCAAGCAAATGCTTCCAGAGTCCCCTGCAATTCTTATTTTTCTGGCCAGAGCTCATTTGTCTGCAGCACATTTGGGTGACAAGCCTGAGAAAAGTCACCTTCAGCTTATGCACAAAGCCAGGCATTAAATGGACTCAGAAGGTGCTGCACATCCACTGTGTTTGATGGTTACCAGGGGCCTCTGCTCTCCTGACAATTAAGCCTGAAATATTGTGACAGCTGCCACCGGGGACTGAACTGAACGTTTGAGTATCAAAAGTGAAGGTAAAGAACCGGCACTGTGGGGCCATCAGTGGTTAGATCACTTTACTCTTGAAACGGTGAAATAGGTGCTTAACTTCAGACATCAGCTGGAAAATGACCTCAGTTTTCTTATCTGTAAAATAGGTCTAATTCTATTTGTCTTCCTCCAGGGGAGCACAAGGCATTTGGTTTACTAACGGTTTTGGGTGCTTCAGCCTCCTTAGGAAGTATGAAATACTCAAGCAGTGATGGAAGGGCTGTGAGCACAGGTGCGCCCCACAGTATACACTATGCATCTAATCCATAGCAGATGCTAATGCCAGTTTAGAGAGGAAAAGTAAGTCCTTAACAGGTGTTTTTTTCTGAATTAGGAAGGACTATGAGGGTGTAGTGGAGTTTGAAAGAATTTCAAATGAGGCATCAAACCAAATTTTATTTGGTTTGGTTATTAAACTCCCAAGGAATATTTCATGAGAATGAAAGTGTTGAGGCTATCCCTTGACTTTATTATAAATGTGTCCATTATTTATGTGATATTCTGATCTACTCAAAGCTTTCGTGTGGACATGGTTCTTCATTTAAAAGGGTGATTTTCTTCTGTGTGTGTCGTACAGCACTCCCAGTGCAGGTCTGTTTTAATAATGGGTGCAGCCACACATGTTGAGATATTGGGATGGACTCAGAAGATCACCTAACACATCTATTTGCAAAGCACTCTCAGGCTTGTTAAATGGTTATGGATGAGGACAGATGTTCCTGACTCTAGGATATGACCCATGAAGTCAACTCAACCTCAGAAAAATAAAACGAGCCAGAGGAGGGTGTACTGGTTTTGGCTGGGAAAGAGCTAAATTTCTCCATAGTAGCTGGTAGGGTGTTATGCTTGTCTTCCCAAGTAACCGTTATGGTTGACGACGCCCTGCTTTCCGAATACGGCTAAACATCTGCCTGCCAATGAGAAGTAGTGAATGAATTTCTTATTTCACTTTCCTTGCACACGTGGTTTTTGCTTTGCCTGTTAAACTGTCTTTAGCTAAAGTCATGAGTTTTTGCAGTTTTACCCTTCCAGTTCTCTCCTCCATCCCACTGGAGGGGAGTGAGCGAGCACTTGTATAAGCGTTAGCTGCCTACTGGGGTTAAACCATCACGATGTGTTAACCTGGAAAATACCATGGTTGAAATTAACAATGATTTCAATCTTGAAAGCCCATAAGAGCACAGAATTTTGTCTTATGGTCAGGCACATAGTCACTGGGCAAGTGAAGGGATTTTAGCTCTTTCCTCTACTTAGCATAACCCAGGACATTTGTCCTCTGATGGGCTTACCAGCATCTATCTACAAACCGGTTCCTATTATTGCTTACTAACATATGCCTCCCTTTGGGTTTTCATTATATATACACATGCACATACATATCCCCTGAGAGGAAGGGAAACTTCCAAAATTCAAGAATATCATAGAGTAATTTAGGTTGGAGGGAATCTTTGGAGGCCAACTAGTACAACCTTCTGCTCACAGCAGGGCCAAATTTGAAATTGTATCTAATTGGGGAATTAGGTCAAGTGACTCAGGGACCAGTTTTAAATATCTCCACGGATGGAGTTCCTTCCTATTCCAGTGTTTGACTAAACTCATTGTGAAAATTACTTTCCTAATCTCTAAACAAAATTTCCCTGGACCAGAACAAACCTTGCGAGGCTTCAATTTATTTCCTTAAAAGGCTCCCTCTATGACACTGCGAGGTCTCCCTCAGACCACATTCCCCACTTGCAAAACAGAAATAACATTCCTTAAGAGATGCACTTTTCTGTCTATATTTCCTCTATATAGAACAAAAGTATTTGGGGGTGGGAAGTCCAGCATTTAGCACAAAGGGTCTCTGATATAGCTCACACTACCAGATAATTCTATACTAAAAATGCTAAGTGGTCATGGTGATGCGAAATATACGAGAGAAACATCTCTATGTGCTTCTGTTTCCAAGAAATTTGGCTATTAGAAACCTCCGGAAATTTAAAAGTACATTCAAATCTGCAAGGACAATACTCAGCTTGAGTTTTGAGAGGTTTTGGGTACATTTTTAGTAAAACGTATTTTCCGTATCAGATAAAATCTCCTCAGAAATCACTCATGTCTCCATGCTGATATAACTACAAAATGCCACACACGAAGCACTCCAGCATCATTAACTGGTGTGCAGTGTTGATTTTCACACTGTAAATTTGATTGAAAACAGGAGTTTATCAGTGTAATGCTGAAATAGCCTTGAATATGGGGAAATGAATGAGTCTAATTGCTGATGGGTTCTTTTTATTATCAAGGAGTCTTGATTATAGCTTCATAGACTTAAATTATGGAAAATCTAGGACAAGATCAATTTAGGATCTAAGCAAATATTTATATGATGCTGGAGATTGGCATATATTGATCCGTTTATGAGGAGCATAGTTCTGTCTGCAAAATGCTTTGGCATTGAGCAGTGCTCTTTCCACTACGCGCTTCCTCAATAGCAAGGATCTGCAAGTCATGAAGAAAAAAGAAAACACAATTTGGGAAGTCAGAAGTGCTCATCCCAGTCAAATGGAGCTGTGAACTCAAGCCGGTGGCTAAGGACCACCCTTTAGACAGAGACTGATTAATGCCGGGGTATGTATTGTAGATAAATTGATAACCAGCTCATGTAGCAAGTCAGAAATTCTGCTTGAAGGAAAACAAAGCATTCAGAGTATCTATCAGAGCCTAATTTGTCAAGCTGGCAATTGTCCATGGGTAACATCACCCAGGGCAGAGCTTCAGCTGCAACATCCCGAGTCTCCCAGCTTTCATGAGAGGTCGCCTTGATATAAAGTAGAAAGCGTTTCTAACTTGTGGGATGAAGGATCCTTGTGAAATGATGACCCTCCCCAACAAAGGCTCCTTTTGTTGCAGGAAAAGGCGGGTGTAGGGGCAGGGAAGAGAAGAGGTCGGATTACCTTTTGTTGCATTTTGACAGTTGAAAAGGCCCTGGTGAATAATTACCCTTAAAACTAACAAACAAGGAGAAAGAAAAAAAAAAATAGCGAAAAAAGAGAAGAAAAAAAAAACCCCTTGACACCTCCCTGTACACAATAGCTCCCTTTGAAATAAAAACAAAATAAAAATAACTTGTAGGGGAAAAAAATAACTTAATTTGACTTTCCTTTCTGCTTTTGGCAAATGTACAAACACACATATACAATCGGAAGGCTCCCACTGTCACATTCATTTTAATCTTTTCTAGGCTTGGTCCATTCGGCAGCAAATCTTACGCAAAATGCAAAAAAAAATCAAGGGAAAGTACAGCAGCAAAAAGCGCACCCTTGGTTGAAGGCCCCATTGTTTTAGTCACAAAAGAATGATTCCTGGTGAGCAGCAGTTGTCATCTGTTTTGCATACTCTTTATTTTGCTCTTAATTGGCATTATGTGGAAACTTACCTAGAAGGCCATGGGAACCAAAAGGCATCCCTCGCCCCTCCTTCTTTGAACAAGCAGAACCCAATTAAAGCACAATTATCTTTCTTTTCCTATTAGCAGCCTCATCTAACAGATAGGGTCATCTAACAGAACGGAGAGGAGAAACATTATTAGTCCAAGAGCAGCTACCTTTTCTTATGAAAATTCTTGTAAAGATCATAAAGAAAATAAAGGAGGCACAAGTGGTCCAGGCTTTGGTGAGCTGAAGTGCAGTGTTTTTTTAAAAATATTTGATCTGCGTCTCTGGATGATTTTCTAAATACATTTCTTTTCACCGGGGAGTAACTGACCTAAGACTCAAATTGCATTCGTGGAGTTTGGATGCAAGCCTGGAAAAATAAAGGAGATGGCCAAAGAAGAAGAGGAAAAAAGGACACAGGTGTCTTCCCAGAAAGCCCAAGCTGTCTCAGAAAGCCATGAACTTGACAACTCCACTGTGGTTCCTGTGACATGACAATGGAAAAAATATCTCAGGGGAAGCAAAAAGACCCCTTTTCAAATTGGGGCCCAGAATCAACCCTCAAATCCATATCCTGCTGCTGAATATTACAAAGCTACAGCCAACACATCAGTTCCTGCAACCCCTACACCCCTGTGGACCTTCAGCACTCCAAGATGGCCATGACTTGGAGAGGCTTCCAATGACATCGCCCTTTGGCTTGTCTTCGTGCTTTTTTTTTGATGCAATCTTTGAGGTGTCCTTGGAGAATGAACACCCACTGCTGATCCCAGTTACGTACGTGCCTGGTTATTCCAGACTTCAAAGATAGCTCTGCATACCTTCCGTATCAGAAGCCATCCCCAAGTTAGCAAACATTTGCACTACCGCTCATCCTGTCTCATCAGCAGCTACTAAGAATATGCATGTGTCAGGAAACGTCATGCATTTTATCGCTTCAGCAAGTCATGCCATCACGAAGCAGCGCGTGCCCCAGTTGTATCCCTCAATTTTCGCCCTGGGTGTAGCTACAGGCTTTACAAAACTGAGCAAGGAAACAAACAAACAAACACCCTATTATTTATTTATTTATTTATTTCGCTCCCTAGGATATTCCAATGCCTTGTTTTCACACGTGGCAGGTCCAGCTAACATGCTTTGGTGAAGAGGAATCCAGCGTGCCAACGCAGGGAGCAGGATACACCTCTTAGACGTGCCTTAGAAATTCCTGTCTGCTGACCCAAGGTAAATCAGCAAACCTCAATGTTAACATCTTTGAGATGTTCAGTTTTACACTCACCGCATGGGATTGCTAATTGAGGTCATTTCCAAAACCAGTTAACAAAATACTGCCTGGTAGAATTGTTTTTAGGATGCCATCAGCTCTTTGACCTCACACAGCAAATCTCCTGCCTGCTTCCTTCCCCGCAGAGCTCGATGCTGCAGCTGCGCAATTTTCCTGCCCAAACAGAACACAATGTCACCGCATATGTGCTTTTTGCTTTTGTCATTGCACACGCGCTTTTTTGCTTTCACCACAGCTGGCCAGTGGATTGGGAGGGAGAAAGACAATGTCCTCTCTCCAAGAGCCACCTGGAACAGAGGTGGCTGCTGCAGACCGACTAAATAGTCAGGGCTGTTGCAAACAGGGAAAACAGTCCTACTTGTACACTTGCCAGTTGATTTATTCTCAGATTTTTTGGAGCTTCTGATAGTGGGGTAAGCGTGCTAACAGGTCACCAAGGACCTGGTAAGGAATTGTTTAAAGAGGTCAGCGAGGATCAAACGAGGGGGAGCGACGTGGAAATTATGCCACCGCATTTAACTACAAAAATACAAAATTTCCTCTGCGCCCTCCCATCATGTAACAGCCAGGGGCTGCTCCAAGAGCAACGGAGTAGGATGAGCAAATCCCTGTCTCCCAGCACAAAGATGCACAAACCTGCAGGGAGACAGCTGCGGTGGAAAAGATTGAAATTAATGTCAAGCAATAGATGAGATTTTGGGTGAGATTTTGATGAGATTTACTGCTGCAAATGTTTTCCCTGGCAAATGTCACACCATTAAAATGAAAAAAAAAAAAAAAAAGCCCCAATAGAATTAAGAAAATAAAGTGAAATTCAAAAACACCGTCCAAATAAGCGACAGCTTGAAACTCGGTCCTCAGACTCTCAGGGTTATGGATGGCCTCCTATGTAAGCAAGTGTTTAGGAGAAGTGCTAAACAGTCCTTTCGCCTCATCAAGGCCACCACCTATGACTGCAGAGCACACGTTTTAGGGAGAGCAAGGACCTTTCCCCAGCATCCTTCGCAGTGTGGCTTGACTCTAACTGGGAACGTCACTTGGAGCATATTCTGCAGTTGAGCACTGCCCAGCACAGCTGCAGTTTTTCACACATGGTCTAATATGGGTGAATTAAGATCCTGTAAAAATAAGCAGAATACTTTGCGTTTGCCTGTTGACTAAGTTTCTTACGGAGCCTCTCTTGTTCTGTCCTTGATGGGACTGCCAGAAGAGCAACTACTTGCGCCTGGTAATTACATTTAAAAGTGCCAGCTCCCCAGCCCAGGGAGTGAGAATTAAGGACTGCAGGTGGGTTGTCTGCTTGCCTTGAATAGGGCAGCAGCTCTGCACGAGGCTGGCCAACCTAATTTTTATTTTCCCAAAAGGACCGAACGCTCTGTAGAACTGAGTGCGGGCCTTAGGCATGCAACCGCCTCCCCCTCCCCACAAACACCTTACATTTAGCAATCCTTGGAGAAAAGAAATAATTCCTTTCCATCATGCAGGGATGAACAAACCTCCTTGAGCCAGATGTCCAGCTCAGAAAAACGTTTCTCCAGCCTTTGGATTCTCTATGCTTGGGATGCTGTTCTCACAGGCGCTAGTGTTTCTTGTTCCAGCTGGATTTGGAAGATCCTTGTGAAGGCTGCCAGGTGCTGTTACTTGTCTTTTCTGAGCTGAGCTGTAATTCAGAGGTGCTGATCTCTGTATTAAAGTCTAATACACTTATCTTTCCCAACAAGGCCACATTAGGTTAATATACTGCTAATAATAAGTGTTCAGGATAGTACTTTCAGCTGAGTCAGATTGTCCATTCCTGCTATCAGGTTAAATGTGTTAAAATAAAGAACTTGCTGCTTTGCCTAGATCAGATAAGAGTCATGTCTGATTGGCATCCATTGCAGAAAAACAAACTAGAGTTAATTTAGCAATGCAGCGAAAAAGGTGATTGCTCCACTTGAAAGGCACATGAACCTTACCAAATTTATGATTGTCCATTATTATCACTGGTAATTCTATGCTGTTATTATAAAATGGAGTCAGGGGAAGGATCTCACCTGTTGAAGAACATTTTAAATTGCCTTCCTTATTTAAGCCTGTCCTTCATGTTAGGACTTAATAGGACTCCTCGCAGGAGCTGAACACACGCTGACCAGTTTTGTGGCAACAGTACTCAAGGGTGCTTTCTTGTACCAGGTGCAGACAGGTCCTGTAACTCACTTTCATTTATTTTTCCATACTTCTGTGTTTTGGATTTTCCTGTTGCATGAGAGATGAACGCCACTTACTCGCCTTCCCGTTGGTTTTGCCTTATGATACGCAGCAGCTTCTTAACCCCAGTGAGAAAGCATGCAAAACCCAAACTTCCCCAGCAGCAAAGTCGAGGATAGAGTCATATACGGTTGAAAAATTAGCATTAAAATTAGATGAAAAAGCTCTGCTTTTTCATACAGAAACATTTTGTGCTCTCCTGCAGAATGGAAACGGATGCTTATGCGCCCCAAAGCAAATTTCGCTCCCTCTTCCCACCATCCTCTCCACCCTATCAGTCAACGTCTAATTAGAATCTGTAAATTAAAACAAGTCTAGCCTGGGACAACCAGAGCGTTTGAAAGCTTTACCATGAACAAAATTAATTTACCTCAGCCAACATGGACGTGGAAAACGCAAACTAGGATGAAAATCCCTGGATGCGTAGTTCCCACTGGAGCCCACAGTGAAGTCGTCTGTCTGTATCACGGGTGTGGGTGACAAACCAGGGCTTGCACAGAGTCCCCAGGGGTGGCACCACAGGCCATGCTGCTCAATCAGAGCTGCAAAGGGAGGAGTGTTGAAGAGCTTTGGCCACGTTACAGTGGGGTTCAGGCTTGTCTGGGCCAATGCTCATAGGAGCTACACATCTGCTGCAAGGGGGAAAGGTAATCAGTGATGGAGAGGGAACAGAGGATGCTGCAGTGGCATCTGAACTGTCTGGTGTCACAGGCTGGGACTGTAGCACTTTTGATGGGTCCAGTGATGCCCAGCGACAGGACAAGAGGTAACGGGCACAAACTTGAGCATAGGAAGATCCATCTCAACATGAGAAGGAACTTCTTTCCTGTGAGGGTGGCAGAGCCCTGGCACAGGCTGCCCAGAGAGGTGGTGGAGTCTCCGTCTCTGGAGACATTCCAAACCCACCTGTACACGTTCCTGTGCCACCTGCTGTGGGTGACCCTGCTCTGGCAGGGGGTTGGACTGGGTGATCTCCAGAGGTCCCTTCCAACCCCGACCATTCTGTGATTCGGTGATGTACAGGCTGTGTCAGCCTCATGCATGGCACTGTTAAACCTGTCTATAATGCACACGGCGAGATCATGCAGAGGTTCATCAGGAAACCCTGAAAGAAACTCAGTAAGATCCTGAAAGCAGCAAAAATGTGCTGGAGCATCTAGACAAGTCATCCTGTTCGTGGAGGTGAGCGGTATGTGTGTGTGTGGACATGGTGTTGCATTTTGCAGGCTGTGGGTTAAGCCTATGTCATTCATGCTCTCCAAATAGCATCGGTTTTCAGAAGGAAGATGCTACAATATTCTGGCGTATTATTAAACTACAAGGAGATGAGCAATAAGAATCCCCAGGGGAAGATTTCTCCGAGATACTCCATATCCGCAGCTAAAGGCGGTTCCTCTGCTACGAAGTTACCTCTTTTTCCAAACCGTGTAATGATGGGATCTTTGTTATGGCATTGCTGTTCTTTGGAGGGTGTGAGATCACATCTCCTGCATGTCGCAACAGGAGGAACAAAACCTAGGCTGAAAATAGCTCTCTGCAGCAAAGCAAAATAAAAATTAAATCTGATGTGTCCAAGAAATACATCTGCAATTCGCTCGCAAATCTGAACAGGGAGAAAATGATTGACTGACAACGTACAAAGAGTTCTCGTATTAAACTTCTGATTTCGTACTGGTTTCTACGCCCACCCCTCTGTGCACCCCACAGCCAAGTTGCTAATTACATCCTTCCTACTGTTTTGCCAATTCCTCCTCTGGCAAATAATGGAAGGGGAAAGGATTATGGAGGCTGATGCACTCCACAGCAAAAATAAATAAGCAAATGAATAAATAAAGAAATAAATAAATATTGCCTCAAGTAGTCGCAAAGACAAGCCTGTTTCACTCTTCCTCCAGTATACCTTGAGCCAAACTTCAAGCGTTATTCAAGAAAAATGATGATCTGGTGCCTCAGAGAAATAAGTATCAATTAATGCTTAATTAACATTGCATGACAGATTGATTTGACTAAATAGAACCTTTTAAATGAATGTTTCTCTATATTGTGGGTTGAAACAAGATGCCTTCTGGGGGAATGAGCAGCCTACTATTATTATATACCATCTTTATAACTGTAGCACCTGGAGGCTTTAAGTGCATCACTAGCCCAACGTGTTAGATGCTGTATAAATATACAGTTGGTAAAGATGCTTATCTTGGATTTGTAGTGTAAACAAGAAGATATGCCGTGTAGATCCCGTGACAGGTAGATCAAGGCTAAGAAAACAGGGGACTTAAGGAAATTTGAAAGGATGTACACATTATCTAGCAGTTTCTAATTAGCCAGACAAAGGGGATTTTTTACAAAAACTTATTCCCAAAAAGCTTATTCATATAAAGTGTTTGTAAACATCACAAAATACATAGGAGATGCCTTATGTGGTTTAATAGGAAAATAGATAGGAAAAGAGCGCACAGGTTGCAGCGGAACGGCACGAAAGCCAACAACCGCCAGCATTTTCAAGCTGGGGAACCTAATGCCAGCCAGCTAATGCTATCTTTCCTAACCTGAGTAAAAACAGTCTGATCAGCAATGAACCACGGTTTCCACTGAGAGCTGCAAGTGAGCAGCAGCTCTGAAAACCAGCCCGTTTCCAGATCAGTGGTGGCTGCTGCAAAGCAAAGATGTTGGCTGAAAAGCACCCTGAGAAGTGCTCTACGTGCCCCTCAGGCATTTTATTCCTTTTAACAAGACAGTAAAATAACAGCCTCTATTATCTGTGCTGTTCATAGCCATTTTCTGTGCACATTGCCTTTTGCCAGCTCCATTCGTCAGACAGCACTGGGCCAGCATGGCGTACCTGGGAGGTGGCTGTGGACCAGCCTCTTGAAGTGGAGATGTGATTGCCACGCAGCTGGCATCGCTGACTACACTGACCACTTGGATATAGCTTGGGAAAAATGCCGTGATTCCACAGAAAATAACTGATTTGGGGTCTATTATCAACCCTCTGAGCTTTTGTCATTAATCAGATCATCTGGCAGCAAAAAGGTTATTAAATGTGTCAAAGTTAAGAAGAACCGAGTAGCAATATATTTAAAAAAAAAAAAAAATCTTCAGATTATGTTGACAAATAAGAATTCACCTTCAGTAAAAAGCCATCCAGATATCTCCTGTGAACTAACCCATCTCTCAGTAAACAAAGCTTGTCGTGTTCAGTGACTCCCAGCAATTTGGGAAGTTTTATTTTAGAGATTTCCTCTCCTTTTCCTCACTCCCCTCAGACTGCTGTAGGCTGTCACCTCATTATACTGTTACCACTTACCGTGAAACCCTGACTTTGAAAACACTTATTTTTCTGACAATTTTTCACGTCTTTTTTTTTTTTCTTTTCTTTTTTTTTTTTTTTTTTTTCTTTGATGCATAGTCTTTATCTGGAAGTGAGATCTTTCTCAGGGCTCAACTTTTTGAATCCTGGCTGCAGACACAACATTTCAGCTCACGCCAGCCCTAATACTTCCAAGCAACCCGAACCCCAACACACTGTTTATTTCATTTGAGTAGGCTAGATATGCATATGTCTATGTCATATATATTTTTATATATATATGTATATGAGACAGGGTCAATTCCCAATGAATTCATGGTGATCACTGTTATTATGGAAAAAAGCAATTTAATTCCTCATAGCAGGAAGCCATTCCTCCCCAAAGAGTAAAGAACAAACTCCTGGACATAACCTACAGGCAGTGTTATCATGCTTTGGAAACTGCCTCCTATTATTCATGCCAGTATCCGTACAGCGTTGTCGATTAAATCACTGGTGTTCACTAGCCACTTCCATTCTATCTTGCAAGTCAACATAATTCTGCATCAATTTCATTTAAATATCACTTTATATTCAGGGCTATGAGTTTTAGGACTCCCCCTACCATACTTGTAGGTTTTTTTTTCACTAAAAGCCATTTCATTCTCCCCATTCATCGGTCATGTCAAGACTTTCCAGGTCGAGATGAACATTTCCTGCTTCTTTATATAGCAGGAGCCTGTAGGTGCCCTAGCCTTCGTTTGTAGTGCTAAGTGCTGTATGCACACCTTCCAGGTGAAAAGCTTTTAAAATCTGAATAGAGAAGATAAATATCAAAGGGGAACTTTGACCCCACGTCACAGATGAGAAATAAGGGCTTAAAGGGACATTAATTCCTGTATTCATCCCATCTAGCTTTGGGCAACGGCCATGCATAACTCAGGTGTCTAGTTGCCCTAGACGGTAGTCTGCAAGGAAAGAGAGAGGAAGAGAGAGACAGACTTCTCCACAAGCAATTCATGTCCTGTATGGACTAAATATTTTAGAGACATCCAGCGTTCTCCCACTGTCTGAACAGAAAGACCAGATTACTCAGCTCTTAATTTAGGTCTCAGTATCCATTTTCAAAATACGTGCACAAGCAGCTACTTCTCTCACCTGTTGAAGTACCTCTGGGGGGAAATCTGATCAGATCACCTTTCCAGGCTGCTAATTCATTCTCTTCTCCAGTTCTGCCTATTACCCACTTAAAATCCACCTTAGCTTTCTAGCCTAAATGCAAATTTCTGAAAACTTTGTACCATTTTGAGTCTGTCCTTGGAGCCTCCCATTCCTGCTGTCTCCACCTCTCTCTACATACAAGATCTTACCAGTTTCCTTCATGAGAAAACTGCCTAATATAACAATACTTCCATAATGTGTCACTTTCCAATCCTTTTCTCTGATTGCCTTACCTTTACTGTTTCATCTGAGATGCAGCACCTTCTTCTTGCTCCCTTCTTGGACCTTCCATTTGCCCCATTTTATCCCATCCCTTCCAAAACTTCTCATTCTCCACTTGTCCTTTCAAAATAGAAAACCACCAGACTTTCCAGCTAAAGACAGTAATTCCAAAAACATTGGTTAACAAACTTTCTCCTCTCCTCTCCTCTCCTCTCCTCTCCTCTCCTCTCCTCTCCTCTCCTCTCCTCTCCTCTCCTCTCCTCTCCTCTCCTCTCCTCTCCTCTCCCCTCCCTTCCCCTCCCCTTCATGTCTAACGAAAACCAACACATTCTTTACAGCTACTGAAGACTTCAACCTCCAGCTCGATTTTTGACCTTTTCCATTTGCCTTCCATATCTTACATCTCACTGAATCCACTCTCCAACATCTCTAATGAGTCAGTCTCCTTTGCCAGGTCTTAAGAACTTGCTTTTCATACATTTCCTTCCTATTTTATCAGCTGCCCGAAACAGCCAATTATTCAGTCTGTCATTTTTGACATTTTGCCCTCCTTTGGCTACCTCAGTTCTTCTCCAGGTTATCTTGTTTGCCATTTTCTCCTTTGATAAATCTGCCTTATTCCTCTTTCCAGCTCTGGTTCCTTTCTCTTCTCTCACTAGTGGGTAAAAAACTCTACTCTTCAATGGGTAAAAATGGGTGGATGGCTGGGCCCAAAGTGTTGTGGTGGATGGAGTTAAATCCAGCTGGTGGCCGATCACAAGTGGTGTTCCTCAGGGCTCAGTACTGGGGCCAGTTCTGTTTAATATCTTTATCAATGACATGGATGTGGTAATCGAGTGCACCCTCAGTAAGTTCACAGATGACACCAAGTTGGGTGGGAGTGTTGATCTACTTGAAGGTAGGAAGGCTCCACAGAAGGATCAAGACTGGCTGGATTGATGGGCCAAGGCCAGTGGTGTGAGGTTCAACAAGGCCAAGTGCCGGGTCCTGGACTTGGGTCACAACAACTCCATGAACACTACAGGCTTGGGGCAGAGTGGCTGGAGAGCTGCCCAGCAGAAAAGGACCTGGGGGTGTTGGTCAACTGCTGGCTGAATATGAGCCAGCAGTGTGCCCAGGTGGCCAAGAAGGCCAACAGCATCCTGGCCTTTATCAGAAATACTGTGGCCAGCAGGACTAGGGAAGTGATCGTCCCCCGGTACTCAGCAGTTGTCTCTACAGTCCAGCAGATATAGTGTTGATTTCCCTTCTCCATTTACATACAACTAGGCTGTCTGCATCCAGTCAACCCACACAACCATCTTCCAAAGTCCACGTGCTGGATTTTCAAATGAGTGCTTTTGTATTTGCTTCCATGCTGTTCCCCATAAATATCTATAAAATAACCTTGTTATTCTCTTCCTTTCTCTGCTGTAATATCTAGAAAGCACCGAGCAGCATTAGGCTGCAGATGCTCTGTTCGTATTGCCTGTCGTGCTGACCAGCACTTTCTTATTACATCCATGGGTCTCCATATGTCTGTCACTATCCATGGCTTCTTAATTTGTACTTAGATGTAAGTCATGTCATGCAGTGAATGTTTATGTTTCTGGAGTGCCTGGCACAGTAAAAATGAGTCCTTGACTGGGACTTTAATGCAAATTATTATTGTCAGATAGTAAAAATAAACACAAATCAATAGCAGACATGTTGTAAAGAAATTAGTGAAATTCCTCACAACTCCAATTAGAGAAATCTGCACAAGAAACACTGCAACTATTAGAATTTGATTTTAAACAACAAAACATAACTAAAACATCCCAGGCACTGGAACTAGTACTCACTTTTTGTATTCGCCTTCTTAGAAATATCTAGGAATAATCCATCAAATACTTCTTGTAGGATACAGTTTTAACCTGGACATGTGCTGTCCTCAGTCTACCTGTAAAAAGACACAGACAAAAAAAAATTGTGGTTTTTTTAGTGATTTTTAACTTGTTTTTCTAAATGAATTAAAAACAACTGCTAACAGTTAGATAGGGCACATAAAACAGTCATCAATGCACATGTGGTTCCTAGCGTAATGTCACATCAGCACTGTATTAAGGTATGCTTATTCATCCCATGGCAATAAATGTATCAGTTAAATACAAACTAAGGTTTTCTGTACAGCCCTTAGAATTAAATGCCTGTCCTTGGCTAACTATGCAAACATCCCTCCTTTTGCCAAAAGACTAATTTACCAATTACTCTATTGTAGTTTCAAGGGTTTCTGAGTAACATGGTAGTTGTTCCTTTCCTGTTGTGTGATTTTACTGGCCTCAAAAGGCGAAATATCTTTTTTTTCTATTTATGTGGTTGTCCCAAATATTTCCTTTCTTAAATCTCAGACCTTTGTTAGAAACGACTAAGGTCTTACACTGATGCTTCTCATTGTTTGCACTCACATCGGTAAATTTTGCCTTATCCGAGTTGCTTTTGGTATCGAAGAGCCTCAGTTTAAAAGTAACGATGCATGTGTGACAAACCTTTCATGCCACAAGCGGGAGGTTTGAAAAAGTGTAGCACTCTTCTCTTCTGCCTCTCGTTAGCTGATTAGCCTCAGGTCCCCTCTCTTAGCTCCTTTCCTTGTCTCAGGGAGACGAAGTCCTATAGAGACTGTGGAGGTTCAGAAGCAACCGCAGCAACTGGGTGTGCGTGGTTTCATTGAAAGCCTCATTTGCCAGGGCCAGCAACTCTCCCAGGCTACCCCTTTTGCTTGATATGCATCTATTTTACATACAGCCTTGTGCACAAGGTCTTGCAGAATTGGAAAAAAAAATAAAATCAGTAAGTCTGAATGATGTGGTAGCAGGCTATTATAGAGGTGGGCTTCCACGTCTTTCCTTGGCAACCCGTTTCTGTTGTGGTCCGAAACTACATTGACCTTTTAATCTTGCCAATTGTAAATTAATTTTGAATCCAAGCTGTCCATTGGAAAGGTACAAAGGTCACTTTTAAATCGCTGCACTGCTACATTGCCCTTTACTCCATGGTCCACATCCTTTGGCTTCCTCCCATTAATTCTGCTTCTCGAACAGCCCTCTTTCCTGCTGACTGTGTTCTCGCACAGATTATTTCTCCCTCACATGCATCTTTCAAAGCTGCATCTCATTTTGTCATTTCCTGCTTAAGGTTTTTAATCTCTCTATCTTCACTGATTTATGCAGTGTCTCCCAATTTGGATCATCTGTGATTTTAATTAACGTATTCTTTTCCTGTCTTTTGGCTAATGAATGAAGATGTTTAAAGAAGACTGGACTCAAGACTGCTGCCTGATGTTCCCCCACTAGACAACTCATGTGATTCAACGCATTTTCATTTATTATCTCATTTTGCTAATGGCCCTGTAGATGGTTTTTAATCAAGATCACAGGGTCCTTATCTAAGCCAATCTGAATTAATTTTGTGAGTCTCTTCTCTTGCTGGTGTTCACTTCAATGAGAGGGAAAACAAAAGTGGAAGAGGCCATCGCTCATCAGAATGCTTTTCTGGGAGTTCTGGAAACGAGGAGGAGGTGAGAAGAAATTGTTCATTCTCCTCTCTCAGGACTTTGGTACACTTATGGTCCCCCACCGCCATAATATCTATACTTCACCTAATTTTTAATATATGTATTTTTAAACTACTTGTCAAGGTAGGGAAGTGCTATTACTCCCATTTTTGTGAATAGGCTCCAGCACAGAGAGAATTAGGAGGTGGTCAGCTCTGCTTGTTTAGCAGTCATGGTTACAGCTTGAGAGATTACGGTTGCTTTTGCATTTACACCTCTCTTCTGGAAGTTACTGTGCCATGCCTGTCTGTGTATCTCTGAGATGACCTGTCAAATCATAGAATCATAGAATTATCTAGGTTCGAAGGGACCTTTCAGATCATCAAGTCCAACCATCAAGCTAATACTGCCAAAACCACCACTAACACATGTCCCTCAGCACCATGTCTACCTGTCTTTTAAATACCTCCAGGGATGGTGATTCCACCACTTCCCTGGGCAGCCTGTTCCAATGTTTGATAACCCTTTCAGTGAAGAAATTTTTCCTAAGATCCAATCTAAACCTCCCCTGGTGTAACTTGAGGCCGTTTCCTCATGTCTTATTGCTAAAATAAATTAAAAAAAATCTATGTTTATATGCCAGTACATACATATCTATATCACAATCTGAATGCCATTTTGAAAGACTGAGCCCCTTAGATGTAAAGTGATTCCAGAAAAAGTGAGCATGAGGTGCCCAGAGCATGTAACTGCTTAATCCAATACCACAGGATATAGAACAAGACATACAGAGATATCTGTTGGATCTGGCCCAGAAAGTTATTTGGGCACCTCCTCCTCACTCAGCTGGATGTTCAAATATTTCTGAAGACCTGGACCAAAGTTGTTTCCTTGATGTTATAGAGAAAGTTTGGACTGGATTTGAACCCAGATCTACAAAGTTTAAAATGCCCACCTAAGGACATCTCTCCTTTCCTATGAAGATGACAATGATGTCATGTGATGGACATTTAAGCTCCAGTCACATCTCTATGACTGCACTTTCCTGTTCCCCAAGAAGTAGGGTCTCACCCTGTCCACATGCACAACTTCCTCCACTGTCACCTCCCGACAAACAGTTTTCATGCGACAGTTACATTCCTTTTAGATGAAAATCAAAAGCAATATTTTGCTACAGAAAAAAAGGGTTAGGAAAGGCATTTGTAGTATGGACTGACTTTACGTGTGTTATTTATTTTCTGAAATGTAAATACTGAATCAGCTCTGAAATATTCTAAGAAACTTCAAGTTTATGTGTTTTTTAATAAAAGCCAGCAGGATTTAAAAAAATGACAAATCTCTTCTCTCCCACCCCCCTCACCAATCAAAACTCATGGGGGAAAAATTAAAAAGGAAACAAAAAGAAGGAAAAAGAAAAATTACCAAATATTTCCAGGACCATCATCAGTCATAAAGAAACTAATAATGAGCTAAGAAATGATCTAAAGGAGCGCAGAGAGAGGTAAAAACATGAAGAAGACAATTTAGAAAATATTTGCAGGAGCAGAATTTATAAATACTCATTTTATTTTTTAAACAGATGTCAAAATTAATATGTGCTCCTGATTCTGCCTTTCTCATTAATATATCTAGTGCCAAAAGACATGCAGGACAAAATGTTTGCAACCAATATTCTCCTTATATTAGGAAATAATTACACCTTTTTTTCACTCCAAACTTTTAAACGTGGCCTAGCTGGAAATGAATTGCCTTTGACTTGCTAAAAATAAGTATAAGAAACTTAATCTAAGTCCATTGCCAGTGCAATTTATACTATACACAACTTTAGTGAGGTGTAATTAGCAGTGCATTGCAATAATTTATTATTGGTTTAAAAAGCCTGAACAATCAGGACCTTCCAGCAAAATGGGAAAATGGGAAGCTATGTGCCAGAGACATATTATTCTGGCTTATATTAATTCAGTTATTTTACCTTTGGTGCACATTCATCTATCCATACAATGCGAATGCTCCACTGAAAAGGATGCTGAATATTGGACCTTTGGCTCAATATGAAATATGAACTCTGAGGCAGAGCTGCAATAATACTTCCATTTGCATTATTATGATTAACATTTCTCAGAATAGGAAGCACCCAGCAATATTAATTGCAGAAATAGTGAGATTCCTATTGTCATAAATCACTGTGCAGTGTAAAGCAAGCTCTCCGAAAACCTGATAGAAAAAGTCTTTTTTTGTGTGTGTGTTTTTTTTGGAGTTAATTTCAACCTCATTTTCACCAGGCTTTCCCATTTGTGTCTGTTGACAAGACAGTAATTATGCTTTTTCTCTTGATTAACACATTCTTTTCAGTAAGGTCCCAAACAGCTTTCACATGAAAGGCTGAATTCAACAGAGCATGGTTTTCTCATTAAAGACTTAGCATTCACCCATAGTTAATTTATCACACAGATACTTCCTGTCTCATAGCAAGAAGGGTGGCCTTGAAGCTAATGCTCTTGATTTGATCAGAAGTTTTCTCCACAGCAGTTGAAATGAATGCCTTTTCAAATATGATGATTATTGAATTCATTTAATAAGTGAAAATAGGGGGGAAAATGGTATACAGTTTCTCTACTACAGCACAGACCCAACTGACTTAGCACTAAAGGTCTTATTTTTTCCTTTAGCACATAAAGATCTACCTCACAACGGATATACCAGTGAAATTTCTCCTAACTCGAAGCAATATCATCTCTAAATCTACACAAACTTATTGAATCTTCATCTATATATTTTTATCTTTGTATCAAGTCAACATTTCCCCATTCACTACCATTTCTTTCCTCAACACTGTTAGCAAAATTGACAATATCCATCGATTGATCAAAGCGAGCAACCTTGACATTTGGTGCATCAGCTTTCATTCGTAACAGGAGCACAATACAATGATTTATTTTGATGTTTTACATTGTACCGTAAAGAGCATCCAAAAATAAAAATGCTTTCATTATCAGTGTTGTGAAAACAAGGCATCTGCATCAGGGACCACACACAAGGAGAGAACAATTTCTTGCCACCTGTGCTCTTCAATCCAGACTTTTGATGGTTGGATTGTTTTGGGGTTTGCTTTCTTGGGGGCTCTTCGGATGCGTTGTTTCCAAATTTATCATTTATTCAAAAAGACACTGAAGGGATCTAAGCAGTGTTCAGCCCTAGAAATAGCAGAGCTTTTCCTGACTAGTGGGCTGCTTCGGTCCATCCTTGATTAACTCACAGTAGGTGAGATGTCCCCAAATTACTACGGTTCCGACTGAATTCCTAATGACAGTGTCCACTGTGCAAGAAAACACCCCCCTGAGATGGCAGCAACTAGTGCCATCCTCAACAGCACAAGGAATGGTCACAGATGGCCTGGTTGCTGCTGGGAGGCTGGGGGAAGGAGGTAGATCATGGATATGCCCTCACCAAGGACGTTAAGACTAACTATGCACTTCTGGCCAGGAATACTTTAGTCCCCATCCGGGCCTGACCTGAGGATCCTGCAAAGCAGTTAGGCATGTTAGTCCACTCCATTCCCAAATCATGCTGTTAGCAGGCGTTTACTATTAAGCACAAGTTTAAGCCTTGCTGGAGTCAGCAGATCTTCAATATGTGCCTGAAGTCAAGTGTGCCCTCAGAGCACAGTGACTGAGCAGGGACAGCCTGATGAGTTGGAGACACAACCAGGACAATTTCTCATTATTTTGTTTCCCCACGGAGAACAGAAAAGCATGGCTGATGTATTCAGAGATCATAGGCATGTTCCAAAAGTCAGCAAATAAAAGCAGAAGAGAGTCTCGCTGGGTTCAGCAGAGTCAAAGGACTCCTTTCTTTGAGGCAGTGTATTCTTTTGCAATGACTGAAGCCCAACCACTACCATAACCTTATTTCTATCTACAACTACCTGGAAGGAGGGTGTAGAGTGATGGGTGTTGGTCTCTTCTCCCAAGTAACAAGTGATAGGACCAGAGGAAATGGTCTGAAGTTGTGCCAGGAGAGGTTTAGATTGGATATTAGGAAAAATTTCTTCACCAAAAGGGTTGTCAAGCATTGTAACAGGCTGCCCAGGGAGGCGGTTGAGTCACCACCCCTGGAGATACTTAAAAGACGTGTAGATGTGGTGCTGAGGGACATGGTTTAATGGTGGACTTGGCAGCGTTAGGTTAACAGTTGGACTCGATCATCTTAAAGGCCTTTTCCAGCCTAAACGATTCTATGATTCTACAGTTCTATGATTCTATGAGCATGCTCCAGACTTGCACATCCTCTCTTTTCACACCAAATCAACACCCCATGTAGAAATGTTTATTGGCTTTGGCCTAACATTTCATTGCCATACACTGACAGATTGTAATCAGAAAAAACAAATTATTATAATCATGATCATGATCATCATCCACACAATCATCCCTTGGCGGGAAATACATGGGGACAGCAGGGCTTAGAAATCCAGCAGGAGCTCCTTCGTAATGAACCCGTAACAAGTGATAAGATTTGCCCAGAGGGACCATAGAATCACTGAATGGTTAGAGTTGGAAGGGACCTTAAAGATCATGTAGTTCCAACCCCCCTGCCATGGGCAGGGACAATCATCCCCATCATCCCCAGGCACTGATTCAGCTGGGAAAGAGTTAAGGCTTGTTAACCATCCCTCTTTTTGGATGAAAAGGAAACAACGGAAGACCATTAGAAGAAGGATGGAGAGTGCAGGTTGAGCCATCCTGAGGGAGGAACTGCAGAGGCAGTTAAGCCTGGAGAGCTGCTCTTTCCAGAAGCACCTCTTCCTTTTAGCCCACACATGAAGACAATTTTGAACCTCATCAGCCAGGATGGCTCCCAGTGGAGTATTTTGCATATCCCAATCTGTTCCAATTGTGTTGTAGGAGCCATTTCACAGTGTTTTATCTCTGCTGTTATTTATTTTTTTTTTTAAGAAGGGTGATGTTGGTTTTTAAGCAGTTGGAGAACTACATTTATACAGCAGGTTGGAAAAGGTTACACAGTGGAGGCTTCTCAGAATTAAGATAATTTTCTCAGTGTGTAATAATTTGATGTGAAAAATTGGATTTCTGGGAAATGGTACCAGAAGTAAAGGATGTGGAATGTGTCCTGTTGAGCTTCGGCAGAACTACATTTTAATGTTCATCAAAGAAATACTGTCCTGTGCCTTTTGTGTACCAGTCTCTCTTCCTCACTTGTTGCAAGATCACCAGATATGCTTTGTGCAAAAAGTTGACTTTCATGTTCTATTTTTAATTGTGCTGTATCTAAGTCTCATTTCCTTGCATAATAAATCACAGATTTATTATCTCAGCTAACTTTAGACATCTACATATTAGATGTTGAAGAGCTATCAACCTAGATGTCTAGTTTTTAGCTGCATAAGTTAATAATAGCCAATGAGTCATAGAATCACAGAATCACAGAATCACTTACGTTGGAAGAGACCTTTGGGATCATCAAGTCCAACCATCAACCCCACTCTACAAAGTTCTCCCCTACACCATATCCCTTAACACCACATCTAAATGACTCTTAAACACATTCAGGGATGGTGACTCCACCACCTCCCTGGGCAGCCTATTCCAGGGTCTGACCACTCTTTCTGGGAAGAATTTTTTCCTAATGTCCGGCCAGTGGAGTCTCACCCCAAGCTATGTTTTCTCAGTCCGAATGATTACCTACCTCTTCAGCCAATAATTGTAATGTTGGATTGACAAAGGGTAAGCAGCATTTCAGCAACACCACAGTTCAAAATATTAAAGTTGACCACGATAATAAGCCCAGTAAAAACTTATTTTACCAAGCCAGGAGAACTTGAGGACAGAATACTCAGTTTTGGCCAACTATAACAGAGAAATTTGGCATTTTCATCAGTCTGAAGCGTAGTGACATTAATTGAGTTGCTTCTGCTGTGGGAATTTGATTCACTGAATTTAGATTTCAGGTACGTTAAGCAATTGTACCAAATTGCTACAGCGTCTCTGTCATAGTGAAGTTAGCCCTGTACTTGCAGAGTTTAAAATTAACATACCTATCTGATCGAGGCTTGTAAAGCAGTTTAGAAAGCCAGCTTTCATAAACATATAAAACCTTTCTTTAGAGTTTACCGCAAAATTTGCTTTGAAATGCTTATAGTCCATATTGCTAAATTCAAAGCATTAAAATATTTCTTTTGTGTAATGGTATCTCCAAAATAAATATTTTCCTGGTCTTCTGTGGAAAAAAAAAAAAAAAAAAAAGTCTTCTTTGGCTTCTGGATCATTTTTTTCAGCTACCACTTTTTCAGTGAGAAAAATATTTTTTCCGTCGGGTTCATTCCATAACTAAAAACATTTCTGCTGGCCTAGTTGAACTGTATATTAAAAATGTCATTGTAGAAGAAAGAATTTCTGTATTGCCTAGAAAAGTATCACAGTATGTTTCCCAGTTCACAACAGATGTTTCTGTAATTGTTGCTCGATTGTCCTGTGACGGCTTCAGGTCTTTCAGCACAGACTTGACCAACAATAAAACATAATCTCACCATCAATACACTTTTTGTTAAAGCTGTTAAATGGAAGCAGTAATCTTTCCCTTTATCCAGTGGTGATCTATAATCCCAAACCCTTCAAATGCTTTGCCAAGGAAGGGTAATTGCTGCCCCTATTTTTTTTGCCAGTGGGTAGGTAAGCTGACATTGAGAAGTTTACAGGAGCACAGCTATTGAGCTCAAGGATGGAAAACTTGACCCTAATAAAGGCTGGCAATTGTGGACTAAGCTATGTGGAGCCCACGTTTCTTGTAGACTATAACCATTCCTGCATATCACCTTACACATGCTATCTGGTCGTTTTGTAGGTTATTTGTACATCTTGACATACTCTGGCTTGAAAATGTTTGATTTGAGGAAAATTGCGATTTCCTTGCAATGTTTTTATCCCACTTGCCACATTCCCCACAAAAATTCCACCGAAACATCTGTGTTTGGAAATTTCTTAACAGCAGAATAAGCATAAAAAAAATGCCAGACACCAGTGATTAACAAGGTGTTCAAAGCAAAAGCTCCCAGTATAACCATTATAACAAATTAATGGTACATGAAATGGATATTAAATAATCTTTTAACACATTTTTAAAAGCTGTTTTCTCAGAAATGAAAACATGTAGCTGCTGGCGTGGACCAACAAGTACATTGTGTTAGATAGTTCTGCACTGCTTGCAGGCACATCGTACCTGAAATGCGTTGCTGAAACTGTTCCTTAATTTGTGGTTGATTTACTGGTGTAAATCAACTGGTTGTTGCATTACTGAGGCCAGTGCCACGTGAACAGAGGGCAAAGACACTGTTCCTGAAAGCCAGTGCTTCTGGGTTGGGAGGATGTGCTCCTCACCCTTGTTTCCTTGCTTCCTGGGGTGTTACACTGCTGGGGAGGGTGTCGAGAAAGGGGTGCGCTCGATGTGGACCATGGAGGGACTTCTTCACATGTCATCCGCTGTGCCTGTGGCACAGCCTTTCTCCTGCAGCTCAATGTGATCATACCCCAACGCATGACAGATCCAAAGAGGAATAGGCAGTGGTTCTCCTGGGACTAACCAAGGGTGCTACTGATCCTGAGAGACACCACCACTGTCCGAGGCACCTTCTGGGCTGGCAGGTCTGTCACAGCATTTGAGAAAAAACCGCACCTTTCCAAATCAGCAAGGAGAAGCCAGGTCAGATGTCCTAGGACATCCCAAATAAATCAAACCTTCAATCCATCAGAGAATACATTCATAATGGTATTCTTTCTCTGCAGCCTACCACGTGCTACATCTACTCCATTGCTGCATGCTTGGTAGGCTGTCCTGCTGGCCATCATGCTGAGGCAAATGTAGGCATGCTGTGATGCCCTCTCTGGAAACCATGGAAGAATTTACTTCCTGCATTTAGGTGGCGTATTGACATTTGAATGGCTTTAATGAGGGTCCCTACTGCAAAGGAGCAATCAGGGGTAGAGCTATGAAAAGGTTGTCATTTATGATAACAGAAGAGGTCTGTGGCCTCTGAATGCCCTTCCCTCCCTCCGTTGCCTATCCTGGAAGCCCAGAGTGAATAATTTAGATACTTCTGGAAAGCCTCAAGAATGAGGCAGCATTAAAAAAGGTCAAAGCACACACTCTACTTATGTGGCTGGACACATGCACACAAATGTAACTACATATATATACGTGCACATACACATACACACATAGTGAAATTTGCTGTTATCAAAAGAACTACAAACACCAAGTGAGGGCTGAACAGCTGGAGCTAGATTGGCATATTGTACTGTACTCCAATGACACAGCACAGGAGTATTTAATTTCCTCCCAGAGGCAAAATGTCTCTCCTCGACTGGAAAGACTGGAGTGGGTGAGCCACCTTTGCTGGTTACTAAGGTAATAATGATACTAAGGGCTATACTTTTGTGAGGAAGATGCTTTGGGTCAGAATTGCAGTGTTTTTCTTAATTTCCCTTAGAATAAGAAAAAAACAGGCATTCGTGTATTAGCTATACAGAAGCACTCAGACGTCTCAATACTCAAATGCAAAAATCGCATTCAGTTGCTACCTCTGCCAGAAACAACTTCTGTGCCATGGGAAAAGCCCCATCACTAACTTTTGCTTCAGACCTTCTTTCTACTTGGTCACAGAATCACAGAATTGCCCAGGTTGGAAGGGACCTTGCAGATTATCGAGTCCAACCATCAACCTAACTCTGACAAAAACCATCACTAAACCATATTTCTAAGCACTATGTCTACCCATCTTTTAAATATCTCCAGGAGTGGTGTCTCAACCACTTCTCTGGGCAGCCTGTTCCAATGCTTGATAACCCTTTCAGTGTAAAAACTTTTCCTAATATCCAGTCTAAACCTCCCCCAGTGCAACTTGAAGCCATTTCCTCTTGTCTTATTACCTGTTCTTTGGGAGAAGACACCGACCCCCCCTGGCTACACCCTCCTTTCAGGGGACTGTAGAGAGTGAGAAGGTCTCCCCTCAACCTCCTTTTCTCCAGGCTGAACAACCCCAGCTCCCTCAGCCGCTCCTCACAAGACTTGTGCTCCAGACCTCTCACCAGCTCTGTTGCCCTTCTCTGGACACGCTCCAGCACCTCAATAATGGTCCCTTAATAAAACAGGAACACACCTTCTGTTGAGTGCCGGGACTGCAAGGAGGAATCTGTCTAATGAGATGCCGTAACATCCTCTCCACCAGACTTGCCATAAGTATCTTTACAGCTGCGATTGTGCCAGCAATAGTTCAGTAGACTTTTTTTAAAGTACAACCAGCCCCATTATTCTCCACCCCTTGACAAATTAATAATTTGTATAAAAATAACATTTCCGTTTTTATAGAAAATTTGGAAATCTCGGATGGAAATAGTCCTCCCCCCCCCCCACTCTCCAGGCTGCCCCCCAGGGCAATATGTTGTACAAATGCCATTAAGGTTTGACTTTGCGCTGCTCTTCCTCATTTCATTATTTAATGCATCTCAAGCAGGGCTTGAAGCCAGTGTTGTCATCTTGAGCAAATTGATGGGATCTTTCACTGCACAATAGAAGCTGAACAAAAGCAGAGGGTCCTCATGCACCCCCCTTTGCCCACACTGCGGCTCTGCTTCCAGCAGCTCCGTCCCTCCTGACGATGCTGGGTACGGTAGATCGGCATTTTGCCCCTTATCAATAGATCTCCATCATTCTGTGAATGAGAATGACATTCCTTCAGACCTGTTTTTGTAAAGTGAACCTATATCCATAGGAGCAATTAGTCGCCTGCTGTGAGTTTCGACACGCCAGCTATACTGCAGCTGCTCTCTGTTGCCAGCACTAAATTTCCCTCAGTAGTGGATCAACGTGTCTAAACACTTTGATCTTCTTTATCTCAGCGACGCGATTTGAAAGCCTCCTGGATGAACAAGCTTTCTTTCGGGTGCAACTCCATCTCATCCACCATTTCGGTGCTGACCTGAAACTTTTGTGCTTTATTTACTGAAGAGGCGTCGTCTTTTGAAATGGCTTCTCACATCCTCTCAGAAAGACTTTATTATTCCCCCCCCCCCCCCCCCCCCAACACCGAGCTTAAGTAATGGCACTTCAAACAGCAGATAAGAGGCACAAAGGGGACTCAGTCTCATACATAGCAATTCAGAATCATCTTAATCTCCGTCACACACTTTCTGATTTTCTTTTTAATCTCCCTCAGCACAGTGCGCACCAAACACAGCTGAGAACTTGCTATTTAAACTGCCTTATTACTGTTACGCTATGAAAGCTTAACTAATGTTTAGAATACATGAGCACAAATAAACTGAAGTGAGGGAACACGCACCTCGGATGTGGGTACAGTTATGTAGGTGATGGGAGATAAGAATTAGTGTCACCATCCTCTTTCTGATGGGTTGAAGCTGCCTCTGATTTCTTACCTCTCCAGGAGCCAGGAGTGAACAATTAGTGACGTGAAACTGCTAAGCAGGAAAAAGCATGAGGTGACTGTCAGCTTCATTCCTCCAAACACTGCAGAATTCCGGATTCTCCTACCCAAACCAGCTCTCTGCCCCTTTGCACCCCACGGGGTCGGTACAGTGGCAAATGGAGAATCCAGCTCCTATCTCATTAGTGAAATTACCAATCTGAGTTTTGGGCTGTAGATTGGTTTAACCCCAAACTGACCTAATTTACTCTCGTGTAAAATGTTGCCTCCTGTGATAAAGGCAAGAGAGTTGCACTGCTCGTAAAACAGATGGGAAGAGATGAAGGAGCCCAGAGAGTTTAATTGATATTACAACTTTCTGGGTGTTAAGACCAAATTAACAGAGGGCTGCGCTCTTATCAAAATACTTGCTCAGAAACGCAGACAAGGCATTTTCCCTCTTTTGGTGCTGGCAGTGACACAGCTCTACAGTAAACAGTGTAATTAGAGACTTTTTTTTTTTTTTAAATGAAGGTTTGCTCCCTAGGCATGATTTTAATACCACAGACAACCAGAAGAGCTGATGGGGAGACAGATAACTGAGTCAAAATTTAGGGGAAGATTATTTCTGCTGTGGTTTGAGTGCTCCCACCCTGCACCGGCTGGTTTTATTACACAGGTGGATGGAATGTGCTCCGCTCCATTTCCAAGGGAGCCACACAAACCCGGCATAAATCAGTCAGCAAGTACCTTGAACCGCACGTATTAGGAATGTAAGCGAGAGGAATTCCAAAATGAAGCATGTTTAGACAAAGAGGCGATTATGGCATGGAGAGAAAAAGGGTGCAAAAATTTCAGCTGGAACCAGGGAAGGAGCACAGTAGCGCAAGGAGGTGGAAAGTCTGATTCTGTATTTATACAGCCTCATAAATGGAGTGATTTTAATCTCCTGAATGTGATAAAGCAATACTTGTTGGAAGTGAATATCACAGACTAGTTCCCAAAGAGGGTTTTGGAGACTGGTCTTCTAATATCCGCGCAGTCCAGAGAGCCAGATTCTGGTCTCATTTACAAAGGGTCTGCCCAGGTGGGCTTTTATGGACGTCAATGGAGTTACGCAGTGCAACGCTAAACGGCGTCAAATGATACCGATGTGCCTCGTGCTTGCACTGCAGAAAAAGGAGGGGAGAGCGGAGGGGTTGGTATCACTGCACGCTGCAAGTCTGACCATAAAAACGCATTCCCAGTGGGTCAGCACCTGTTTAGATAAATGGTTTACTTGAAAAACACAATCCAGTAGAGCTCGCACATTTATCCATATGGCACTAACACGAACTGCCAGCTGTGGCCAGTCGTCCAATATGTTCTCTCTCCATCTATGACATATGAAACCATATGGAATCATCTACCATTAGGAAGAGATCATTTTCAGACAGGAAGGTTTTCTGACACAATTATTAGCTGTGGCGTTCTTGACCAGGAACAGGCTGAAACAGGCAGGAAATAAAAAGGGGCTTATGTTGTCTTAAGGGGTCATGTGAAGAATTTTCTGTTTTTAAATCATCTTTCAAGATGGTCTTTTTTTTAAAAAAAAAAAAAAAAAGAGCGCCTTTTATCTCTCAGCTTAATGTCATTCTGCTGCATGGGTTGCTTTTCCCTCCACCCGTTTCTGCGATGAGTGATCATGGTGCACGAGGGCTACTGGTTTCCCCTGAGTTTGGGTTTGATTAGGGGTAGCAGACAGGTACGTGACTTGCTAGAAACAATCTGGTTTAGGAGCAACTGCTGCAAACCCTATTGGCAAACAAGTGGTCCCAGAACTGGGACTCAACCCTGTTTCCTTCCTCAGTGACCCTCTCCGCACACGCTGTGGGCTTCGCTCTGAACCGAAGCTAAACGCGGCGTATCAGCATAAAATCAAAGGAAAACAGTGACAAAACAGAGTCACCGGCTGAGTTCAATAATATCTGTATTGAGACAGAAAATCCTATTAGGGCAGTTCGCCTGCTCTCGATCTGGAATAACTCAATTACTCTTGATTTGCACCAATGCAAATGAGATGAGAATCTGCCCCCAGAACACTTGCTGGCTATGCTCGTTGACATGATCAGAAGTACAGTGTTCCCCATAATCAGCCCCGGTTTACCTCTAATGGATATAAGCAGAGACAAGAGCCTCAGGCATTTCAGGCTCTGCAGTGAATAGCTGATCCCTGTTGGCCTGTAGAGTATGCAGATTATGTACGGAGAAGCTGAGAAGCCGATTTTGGAAATGACATGGCCCCCAAATGAGTCTGAAATCAGGAAATATTTCTTAACAGTAGCGCTCGGAGATACTGGACCTCTCCCCTCACATGCTTTGCACCTCACCTGACCCAGCAGCAAAACTTCTGAGTTAAATCAGCGCGAGATGAAAATCAGCTCTGACCTGGTATAAATCATGGACTATCTAAGGAAGATAAAGATGGCATAGCTACTGCTAATATTAGAAACAAATTTGAAGAAGTCCTTTGATCTAGCACCCTGGTACTTGATTTGGGCTTTTACACACTCTAGTGATTCTAGAGAGACACCAGTTGGCAGACATCAGTTCAAAACTCAGCTGTGCCAAGTACAGACTTGATAGATGACATTAAACACAGGTGAAATTTTGTAAAGCGATCGGTTACTACCTTCAATTTAACATAACAGTGCCCCATCTCCAGACCTTTTATTCCCCTTTTCTTACGGGATCTGGTCACCACTGAAAGGGTCTGGATCTGGGTAACAAGTTTTGTGCTGTCCTGCTGATGCTTTCTTATCATGTGTTCTGGGAAAGACAGATCAACAACTGCTTGTGGTCCCACCACAGCCCACAGCTATGGAGAGCCAGAAAAAAGACAATATGTTTTGTTTTAAAGTAATCTTGCACAACAGTAGGTGGGTCTCTGCAAACGTCCAGCTGTTTGGGTGTGTTTTCCACAGCCAAATAATGATTTTCCTTTCTTGCCAGCTGTGCCGGTTTCTGTAGAGTCATAGACCCGAAAGCTTCCAGTGTCCACAGTGATGGTTATCAGAGCATTAGTGAGAAAACACCGACCAAGGACCCTTGCAAGCAGGCTAGGAGTCACTCACACCACAACAGGGCAATTTAATGTGGAGGTTTCAGACAACTTTTTCCTGGCTAGATGGCCACACACAGAAGTTGACTACAACAGATGCAGTAAGCTAGAATTCATATAATACACTTCAGAAGACTTTAGGCACCTAATTACATGCAACACAAAACACCTGAAGTGGGGAACTTAAATCCTCTGCCTAGTTAATGGAGACATTTCCAGATAAACTACATTTAAAACTAACATTTAACTAACATTTAACTAACATTTAACTAACATTTAAAATCAGATGGCGTGAATGCACCAGTAATTATCCACTTTGCTGACAAAATCAACAAGAAGGTAATAAGACGCAGTCTTGCCTAGAGACAGAGCACTAACTGGGAAGCAGGATACATGGATTTGTTTCCTACCTATACTGAATGACCTCCATATGTTAATCTTTCCAGGGATATTAGCCCACAGTTTTCCAGTCCTACTTTGCTGGGACTCCAGTTCAGCTAATAAAGGATGCCGTTGCCCATCTACTGGTCACAAACAGTTGTTTCAGCACTTCTCTCTTTTCCCACGACCAGGGACACTTTTGTGATGAATCTGATGCTGAGAAGTTTCTAGATAAGTTAGACTTTCCTGAGCTACAGTACTGACCAGCACTGTCATACTGGCATCTCAGGAGGTTTCCAGTGCTTCAGCAGTCCAACCTGAAGTTTGTGATCCCAGTTTCCTTTTGCAGTCATTTTTTTATTTTTATGACATTGTGACAACCGTTCTCCCACTGATGATTTGTTTTTCTTTGTGTCCTGTAGCCACTCTTACTTCAGCAGCATGTCTTTATCATTCGTACTGACCTATTTTGAAGCACCGCATGCAAGCATCTCACCACACAAGCAGTTTGTCTCAATGCCATGCCGTACCATGCATTAATAGTTCAACCCCTTGCTTTCTCAGCTTTAAATCCCTAGCAGAATTTTTTTCACTTATATTTGTCACCCATTGCCAGCCACCAAGCCAACATATCACTTTAGCTCTGACTGAGGTATCTCTGCTTTATACTACAATCTGGATCAGACAGCTCCCTAAATCTACAGAGTTTATTGATTAGGACTATAGAGATCATAATCAACCAGGAAGTGATAAAGCAAGCTAATCCATATGCTTCGATACATCTATATGTACAGATACGTTGTTTAAAACACACAGATCCATAGCAGTATTTCACATAGCCACCAAAATTTTGTAGATCTGCTTTTGCTGCTTTCATAACTGATTTTGAACAAAACATCCCAGAGATTCAGCAAAACTTAAAGGTCGCTGTTCCAATCTGGCATTTCTTCTCCTGGGAACTGATAGGATTATTTTATTTATTCAGTCTTTCCCGATGTTTCTACACCTACTGCGAACAAGTGCTATGCCATTGGTGCCAACCTAAAAGAGAGTATCCTGAGAACACGGTTGATAGTAACAGAATTTATCTCCAGCACGAAGCTTTGTGGATATACGAAGCGCTAACAAAGCCCCCGTGCTGCACAGATCAGGCTACCAGTCTTGAGCCACTAATCTGTTCTACAAAAAAAGTTGCCAGCCCAGTTGCAGGATCAGCAAGCTCCGGGGCTGCCCATCAGTCAGCCTCAGAGCCATTGCATTAAAATCCTTGCGAAAAAGTCAACAGAAGTTGACTGCTTTATTATTTGTCACTCCGAGCCTTGAAGAAAATTCTGCAGGAGCGTTTATTCTCACGCTTTCTCGAGCGACCTCTTGTCAGAAGTTGAAGCCAACTTCCCTGTTGGCAGAATGTGGCAGAAACTGTATCAAACTCTGAGAGGAGATGAATTCTTTCTTATTTCTGTTTTAGTTAGCAACTGGGGAGAAGATGCCCAAGACACTCTTCAAGACGGATCAGGCTATAAGTGCTCTTTCAGGCTGCCAAACTGAGGTGTCAGCCAGCTACTCTTTGAGAAGCCCCTGGCACATTAACTCCCCAGAGGTGAAGATAAAAAACCAGACCTTTGGACAAGTGGGGCCTAATTACCCCGACTTTTCATTAACTTTGGTAGAGATACATTGACACTGACGTGGAATTAGAGTGAAGGCTAGTTTGTCTCCTCCTGTAGCTGGCAAATGCCAGCCCAGATCCAGGGATGAGACATGCACCTTGTCCAACGCCACCGTTGCACAGATTTATGATGCATTTATGCCTCTGATTCCTTTCCCACTTCCAGACTCCCACTGTCTCCTACTGAGACACGACGCCTTGTGGGGAAGGGTCCGTCATACACGCATCTACCTGTGGACTGATGTTGCCCGAAACTATAGCAGCTTTATACTGCTGCAGCTGCATTCAAATATAAATACTCAAAATGACAGAGAAATGGTTGCACCTGCGTCAGATCCTTCCTGTGTGGGAAGGGGAATAAGCTGCAAAAGTAGAAGGCAGGTCTGCTGTGGTGTGATACTATGGCTTGTAACAGTATAGTTATTTTAGTGGGACATTTATATTCTCAGCTGAAATACTGCTAAAAACTTCCAGTGCTGTCCCAGTCTGTGCTGGAGCAGAATCTCTCACAACGCTGCTGCAATCCTGACTGGTACCTGTGGCTGTCACCGTAATGCAAATAATGAGTGATAAAAAGTAATAACTGGACACGAACTGCATGCACTGTGCTGTCACGGGTAGGCAATACAAATTACTTGCGGAAATTTTTCCTCCTCCCCTGTATTCTGCTGTAGGTGACAAGCTCTTTGTTAACTTTTCCTTCACTGTTAGCAATGAAAATGTGCTTATGTGGCAGCTAGTAACTCAAGCTTCCCACGGGGACAGTTAATCCTCTGCTCCTTGGTCCCGCGCTTAGTTCCCTCAGTCACTTTCCCCCTACGGATCCAGTAACAGAGCAGGAGAAGACGTGCCCGAAAGAGAATGAGAGCAATAATTAACCACAAGGAATGGAGAAACAGGACTGGTTAGAAAGATCAAGAAACAACGGCATGTCAAATAGCAAAATATCAGTGCTTAATGGTTTAAACAAGTAACATGAAAGCCTTGTTCTTCCTTGTCCAATGACACAGGAGTCTCCCTATCCACAGAAATATCTCTCTGTTAAAGGATAGCATTAAACAATCCAATCTTTAATAAGCCACTGGAAACCTAGAGGCACAATACAGACCCCCTTTGTTTATCAGAGACCTTATATGCCCAGAGGTCTTCAGATGAATGAGGTGCCAGGCAGCAGCCTGGGAAGGCTGGGGGTGTTAACTCAACACCCTCCGTCAGCTTCACAAAACCATCACTGCTCGCGCTCAGACTCCACCCTGTCTTTCCCACAGTGGCTGAGGATAATGAGGAAGTTATTCCAAAACTATTAAAAAATCTGAAATAATTCTGCTTCTATCTGAAAGTCAGGTTTTATGCCACGTATTTTCTACAGGATTGACATGGAGAGAAAAAAATCTTAGCTTTGATGAGTTCAACAGTGAAATTCCAAAAGAGTCACAGACTCGCCTAAGTAGGGGCATGTGGTCCTGTTTGAGATCTCCTGGGATATCCCACAGTTTCTTGCTCATCTCATATGCATCGTTGGAATACCTTGTGGCATCTCGTATAGAATGGCAATGTCTAGGTGCCTGAATTGCTCTTCGGTCTATACTGGACTACAACTGCACCCTAAGGCTAGTTTGGGATGAGATAGCAGAGTTTGCAGAAAACTTCCTTTCCTTGCCGGGATCACAATAGCAGTCAGCCCTTGGAGAACAAAACACTGCAGAGGCAGGATGAAAACGCGTGACCAGCGCAGAGCTTGTTTTCCCTCTCTGGCTTGCAGCATGGGGAGCAGATCGGGCATTTCAACACAAAGCAAGCGTTAGAAGAAGAAAACTTAGGTCTGGATGTCAGGTCTTTAAGATTTTTCTTATTTGTATTCTGAAGATTCAAAACTGTAACCTCTTAAATAGGGATTTGACTAATGCCTCATATAAAGCCCACTGAGTTCTGCTCTAATACCGGTTCTACACCTGCATGACAGAGTGAGCTTCCACATTTGCACCACTGGGGCACCAACTCTACATTAATTTCATTGCAAGTATTAAATCTAGCTGCAGAGAGGCATTTTCAAGACTGGGAACTTTTGAAGATCCATCCAAATCCTTGATTAAGACACGGAAAGCCCAAGCTACCTGTTTAATGTTTTTCTTTCAACAGCAAACTAACACAAGGGGAAAAAAAAATGAGGTTTCTGTGCCTCGCGTGGAGGCTGGACTGGCAGGTTCTGCTCAGGGCTTTCTTCACATCGAACTCCAAGCACAGCCACCTGGGAGTCACTTGACTCCCAGACTTGGTCAAGCTCGTGGCAACTTCCCAAGGACTCATATGCTTGTTCTAAGAAAAGAGATCCACTGCTATCTTTAAAACTGAAGCAACCCAGAGCTCTGTCCCATTAGCTCCGCAGGACAGATAAGTTCAAAAGCACTTTGGCAGAGAACACGTCTGACACCTTTCCCTTCCGTGATGCCTCTCCAAGTAGACTCCTAAGCTAAACCGCAGTCTTTGATAGGACATTTAGTAAAACAAAAGGGATTCGGGAAGCTATCTGGCAAAAATCTGGCCCCATTCCTGGAAACATTCAAGGTCAGGTTGGACGGGGCTTTGAGCAACCTCATCTAGTTGAAGATGTCCCTGCTTATTGCAGGGGATTTTGGACTAGATGATCTTTAAAGGTCCCTTCCAACCCAGACTATTCTATGATTCTATGAAAAATGGCCTGCTAAATAACTGGTTGCTAATGCACATTATGTCCAGAAAACTCCTGTGAGCTTACACTTCATCAAGCTAGATGATTCCTTATGTGAAGGGTAATCTAAAAAGGTGGTGAAGTGCATGCAAGTAGGTAAGCGAACCCCTGCACAAAGTGCAACCCCTCTCTGAAAGGCAGTATGGAGAATTAAATACATGTGGGCTGGGTCAAAATTCTTCATTTGCACCAGGACAAGAGTGTTTAACAGCCTCCTTTGCTCTTCCTCACACTTGCAGAATAAAGATTCCCAAAACCTGTAAAGCTGCCAGCGTGGTGTTTACACCTTGCTACGAGGAGCAGCGAGCAGCAGGGGTTTGATCATGAAAACCTTCTTCGGCGTGAAATAATCACCTGAAGGGGTAGAGGGAAAACAGGTTGACTGTAGCTGTGATAGAAAAAGATACTATGATTTTTCTTGAATTTATGGAGTTAATCTATGAGGATCTACAAAACTGCCAAGCCTCTAAGAAAATCCCTGGTGTAGGATGAGCTTACACACGATAAGTTTGTCCTTCCTTCTATTTTCCCCTTCTGCCAGAGCCCTTGAATTTACCAGGCAGATGGATCTGGGTATTTTTTGGAAGGAGGCATCCTGGGCAGGGAAGGGTTACAACCACAGATGCCCCACATTTGCAGTGCTTCTCTAAGCCTCCTGTGCACACAAACAAGAGACGCTGCTGTGCCTCTCTCTTCACGTTAAGAAAGATAAAATCGGGTCACTTAAGACAGGGAGAAGAGAGAATGAAACAAAAACAGAGCTCAGAAATCACAACTAAGGGAACATCCTGTACATGGAAGAGTAGCGCAAAGGGAGAAGTGAAATTCCTGCCGTCAGACTCCAGTTCTTGCACCAATTCCCTCTGTTGCCATGAGAATGGTTTGTTCTTTCTGCCTTCCTTTCCCCACCTAAAAAAGGGGGATAGAACTTACACAATCACTTTGCAAAGTGCATAGGAGGATTAGCTATTATTTATCATATAAACAGAGCTACAAAAGTGCGAAGGAATATTTTTAATAAATAGCTCGTTACTTCATTATGTTTTTGACTTCGGTTCTTCCCAGGAAGGTCAATCAAATTTGATTTTTCTGCCATCCGCCCCAGAAAGTGCAGATCCCTTAACCGTCTCGTCCCTGATGGGCTGCCTTTACCTAAAGTGACTTACACACAACACCCGCTTTTACATGATGTGCGTCTCTTCGTCAGTCATGTGTGTGAGTCACAGTGAACAGCACATTAAACAATAAGAGACTGATTTGTATTTTAATAATCTGACCTTCTTTTAGCTGGACAGGCAATGATGTTTTACATCCCGTCATGCTGCAGACACGACAGGTTATGGATCCTTGTTACGCTATTGTGAATACTGAGTGACTTCAGTGAAGGCTTCAGAATTCTACCACAGAAATGGAGATCAAAATAACTTTAAATAATTTGGGGGATTTAAATAACTTGGAGGTGGCTGCAGCTTTGCTCTTCAGGCTCTAACCTACACGAGCTTGAGAGATTTGTACCCTTTGCAGCTAAGGACCAGGGCAAATTTCTTTTCCAGTGTACCCAGAGCCTGTTTTATTTGTTCTAATCAGATTGACCTGGATTCAGCTGGCTTCCTCCAAGCAAAATTCACTGTAGTGCTCAAGAAAGAAAAAAAAAAAAAAGCCCTCACAATATCTGCCAGATGTAGTCACCCTCAGCTAAAAAAAAAAAAAAAAGAAAAAAAAAGAAAAAAAAAAGGATTTTCATCAGCATATTATTTTATTTCTTCAGCTGATTTGCTTTTGTCTCCTAAAAGCCTGTGGGACAGAGACGGCACTAACTCTCCTCCCCATCACAATGCTCAGCGATAACGTTAGCTGACCCACTTCAGTGCTGCAATGACTTATGCTATTAAATGACTGAAGGCAAATCAGCTCTCCTGTCTTTTCACAATGCAAGTCTCAATGCATATGGAAAAACTTACTTATTTTTATTATTACGAGGGCTTACCAGTTACCAGAGAGTGCTTTCTAGGGAGAAGGAAGCTGCCATATGACCAGCGTAGAGACGGTGAATAGTAATTTAGTCTGTTTATTTTGCACATTACACAAGAGGAGGATTATAATAGGTCTGGATTAACAGCAGAGGGCTACTTGACACTGTTTGCCTGTCTTTGGCCAACTTGCAGTGCAGAAGGACAGGTGTGATGGAGGTGGCACCTGGCCTGTGCTGCAGAACTACAAATGGCAGCTTCAGAAAGGAGCCAGGAAAATGGGAAAGGATTCAGTCTAACCCTGATCCAGGTCTTTCCATGGGCTTTTCCTAAAGGTGTCTCAACTGCTTTCATAAGAGCGGATTATAAAATAACTTCTGTTCCTATTTTCTGATGCCACCTCCATCCCAGAACAGGGTGCAGCCCACGGCAAACTTTGCTCATGCCAAAATACAGTTCTCTGCCCTCTTTGCTTCCTTAGATATTTAAGTCATTGCATAGGATGACTGGATCCGCTCCTATTCCTGAAGTGTCTGAAAGCCCTCTTCACCGTTCTACTGTTCCTGAGTTGAAGGCTCACTCCTCCTCCCTCATCAGGCTGTGGCAGATGATCTTCTTCCTCCCTCTCTTGTGCACAAGGGATCCAGAAACAGAAATAACTGTTTGCTTTTGAACCCTTGTGAGCACATGCAGATCTCAGCAGCTGCTCATGGCTGTGTGCAACGTTGGCTCCTCCTCCACTTTTCCTCCAGGTAGGAGGTGGAGTTTCCTCCTTCTCCTGTCCCACTTGGAGGGAAGCATCAGCCTAAGCTAGTCTTGTCATTAAATCTTTTTGGTCTTGGAAGTAAATGGTTGCAAATGTGCTGCTTTGAGAAAACAAAGATGCAGTTGGATAGTCCCATCTGTTCCCCCTTGGAGTCTAGAGGGATACTTGTCTGATATGAGATGAAGAGAAAAATTGGGATGAAAGGCAACTGGCTTTGGGCTCATTTTAAAGAGGCTTCCTCTTTCATAAAATATCCTGATTATTCACTGCAGGGTTGGTTCAGAGATGGATGGGTCTTCCAGGGCTAAGGAAGGGATGGTCTCCATCCATGGCTTACTTGTAACCAGAGGGCCCACTGCACGCTGGCATTTAGTTAGGCAAAATGGAAGGAAGGGATGGCTATCGCCTTGGTTAAATTCAGTATCAATCCATTGTTAATAGGCTTAATTGATAATGATGGCTTTTTTCTTTCTCCACATCAGAAGGCAGTTCACACCAAGAGAGTGTTATAATGAGAACAGGAGAGCAACATTTCCCAGTTCAAAGTAGATGGGCACATATTTTGAATACCAGTCTGGGGGAAGGGGAAAATAGATACCTTCATGGGTTGAGAACTCTAACAAGCAGGACGGGGTTTCCAATGATCACACTATAAACTACGCGCTGGGCATGTATTACAGTAATCTCGATCACTAGGGACTCACTAATTGGACATTTAAGAGCAGGCACATAAATAAAATACCTCCAGATTGTGGACAGATTACATGCATGTATTCAATTCTATTATGGCTACACTTTCTTCATGATTCCTGTTACATGGCCCATTGATAGGATTTTAAAATTTAATCCCCCAGGCCAGTGAGTCCAGAAAGTACTTCCTAAATAACATATTGCCAATACCGATCTGAATTAAGACCAGCCTGTAAATGCTGTACCATGCAATTGATTTGGCTTTGCACTGTTTGGGTTTATTTATTTCTTTTCTTTCCATTCTTCCCAGATGATATAAAACAATAAACGCTTTTCAGAAAAAAAAAGAGAAGGAAATCATTCTTATTTTGGTACTCAATTGAGGAGCAAGAGTAATACCTCTGAGGGATTAAAAGAACACTGTTAAGCAGTTTAAGATCACAATTTTAGTTTTGTGAAAGCAATGGTAGTAACAGTTTACATAACTGGAGTGCCTCTCATTTCAGAATATCCTGAAGATCTTTGCAAATTGAAATTTGTGGAGAAGTGTCATACAGCGATCTGACTAACTTTGGCAACTCTCTACGAACACTTAGCAACAAGGCAGTGAATCCTGTGAAAACGATTGTTCGGAACCAAATGATCTTTAAGGTCCTTTCCAACTCTAACCATTCTATGATCCTATAAAAAGTCCCTGTTCACGTGCACTGTAAGGTGACTGAAATATACCCAGTATCTCAAAATTAATTTAATTTTTTTTCAATGCACGTATGATAGGTGAAACATTCTTTTGTCCAATGAAGCAATTTTCAGTTCTTCAGTGGATCAGAATTGATTGCTGTTTATAATTTTTTTGTAGATTTTCCAAATCTTGACATTTTCCTCATTTCAGTTGTGATCCATAACTGTGTAACTGACAATCAAATAAAAAAAACAGCAACCAAAGCTGATGGTATATGGTCACCAGCTCTATAAGTTGCTTGTTCTTACTTCTAAACAAAAAGATTTCAAACTTTCCTTGAAAATAAAGTCTTAGATTATTAATTTGCTCTAGGTTGTTCATAATATTCTTTTTCAAAATGCTTAAAAACTCTGAAAGGGTGGAGGCATTTTAATTGTCCCCAGATACATGCGCTTGTTTTTTTTTTCCCTAAGCAGTCTTTTATATGTCTGCCTTAGGTTCTGCTTGACACACTGCTTCTACCCTCTATTTTTGGAACATTAGGTGAATCCCAAACTTATACACAGCTGCACTGTTTCATTCCTTCTTGCTTGAGGCTGGGGAGAGCATGCCTGAACAGAGCCTGAGCTCTCCTTCAACACTTCTTGGTACGTACAGGTGGCACATGAAATGGTTATTATTATGTTGCTTTAGCTGTAGGAAAAGGAGCCAGGCGCGGAGGAAATTGTGACTCAGAGATGAACAGTTTGTAATACTTCTGGGCTTCTTCAGGGCTGGTGTAACCGACTAAATTGGGTGACGCTTTCACACGTGGTGGATGTCAGTACAAAGCCCCTGAGTCAATGAGTCGACAGGGTGATGCTGACTTGCGCCAAGGCGGAGAGTGGCCCGGGCTCTAACCCTCGTCTTCCAGATGAATGCAAGTCTTGTCCCAGATATCGCAGGACACATCTAGAGTCTTACAGTGACAGGAGCCAGGGACTGAGCTCCAGCACTGGCTCCCTGGCGGCTACCGCTGCTTGGCTGCTGGCGCTCCGTAGCCATGTTTTGGACCATTCCTACCGGATCTCACCAAAACAAACCAGCTCCTGGGGTAGCAATGAGTGTGGGAGCTTCTTGTCACTTGTCTTTTAGGCTGTAGTTAAGTCCCTAGCCCTCTTTTTTTTTTTAAAAAAAAAAAAACAACACAGACTACTGTAGAGATTACAGACGAGACATCTTCTTCTAGGGGAGATTTCCCCAAGCGTGCATTTCTCAGCGTCTTCCTTTTTTTGTGATCATATTTATTTTTTTCTTTACCCTTTTTAAATGCATATCCTACCGAAGCTGTACCACTGACCTACTTTTTAAAATGCGTCATAGAAACCCCTGGTTCTTCGAACGTTTTAATATAGAAGTTATACTGCAAAGGTTAGTCCAAGCAGGTAACGGACCAAAGCAAACATTTACTATAGTGTGTGTAAAATGGAAAAATAAAAAGAACATATAGATTTTGTCAGGCCCATGAATAAAGCAAACAGCGAGCGAATTGTGTCAAAACATAAACCAGGCAATTCTTTTTAGCCATGCAAATCTTCCATAGCCGGTCTGAAGTCTCAATCGCAAAGCTTTTTCCGCGATGTTAAAGAGAAGACCTTCCTTTCACTGCAGAGTGATAAAGAGGCACTAAGCCCTGCTCTGTCGTTAGCCACAAGTCATTTTAATGTGGGTCTGTAACACTGTGAAAGACGACCTGCAAAAGGCAAGTGGCAGGCTATAATTCTGTGCCTTGGAAGGTAACACCGGGATCTACTAGCTGATAATTGACTTTCCTGTTATACACTTATCATCTGTAACACTTTTAGACCCTCAGTGGGTCCTTGCTAGCAGTGTGTGTGTTAATCCCTGTGATAGGGACAGAGCAGTAAACTGTCCCTAGCGTGGAAATGACTGTCCCATCCTGGCCGAAAACAGCAGCAACAGCCACGCAGCTGTGAACCCAACTCCAGTTGCTGGTCACAGGCCACTAATTATCATTCTTTTATATGATACGAGCACTATCTGGCCTCAAAATTGTGTAGAAGCACTGTGTAAGATATTGTCTCTGCCCTGAAGAATTTATAATCTGATCAGGCAAAGGGCTGGAAGGGTATTTGGGAAATACCACGGCATTTGTGTCCTGTTTTCAAACACCTCCCGAAGCGCTGACAAGTGGCTACTGTCAGAGACAGATAGGAGGCTGGATGGACCTTTGATTTGCCTGGTCTGACCATTAAGAGCAGCCAGAGGAAATCCATGCACTGAGGACTCAAGGGATTTGGCCAGAGCCAGGTCAACAACCGAAGAGGGCAGAGAGCCCAGGGGTTGCCACCTGGAGCCCAGGCTGGGAGCTGCTGCCTAGCATCCAGCCAGGTCTTCTCCTTGTCCTCCCCGTGCTCTGCAGACAGCCTAATAAGACCTGTATCCAGGGATTTCCAGACTGAGGCAGGAGCACTGACACAGACATTTCCTGGGCTGCTTGCATCGCTGCTTCTACACATTTGACGTTGTAGAGTGGCAGGAGTAGCTGCAAAAGCCAGCCTGGTTAACACGGATAATGAACCCCTCTGCGTGTACCTGCTCAGAGCAAGCAGTGATACCTTCACATATGTATTCCAGTTACATCCCGCTTGCGGAGTTTGATATTCACCTCCCTGTGACGAGACAGCCTTTAAGGCATCGCTGCTGGAATCAGCACAGCCCGCGAACTGCTCCTCTGCAGACTCCTCCAGATTTAAGCAGGGAAGGAATACTGCCAGGGCAGGCTGAGAAGACAAAATATAGCTGGGCATTTCTGTACTGCTCCCTGCGAGCCTGGAGGAAGGCATCACGGGTGTAGGAACACGAGCCAGAGACATTACTCAGCTTCAGAATTACAAGAACAGATAAAACCTTGGCTTTACTCTCCTTTTGCTGCCTTGATGAAGGGTGTCTCCCACCTGTGATTCCCAGTTTGCGCCATAATCCTCACCTGCCTTAGTGTGTATATTTTGGATACGCGCTTGAAAGTTGTGATGATATCTGGTTTTCAATAGAGTTTCCCCAGCCATACCTAGCAGCTAATTTGGCTCTGGTTTATTTTGTAAATTTGATACATCATCTCTTCCTAAGGCAACTAGATGTGTTTTCTTTTGGAGAGTAGAGAAGGAAGGGCAGAGAAAAGGGATGGGAAGATTTAGCAAAATCTATTTTTAAAAATGGTAAAATCCACTAGATGTATGGACACATCTTCCCTCGTTCTTCTTTGGTTTCTTTAACATGAATGATGAACTAACACTGATTTTTATCTGGTAACTCATTTGGGATGTTGAATTTGTGATGAATCCCAGAGCAATAGGTTTCATTATTCTAATTCGCTATTCCTAAACTGAGTTTCACCAAAGCAAGCTGGTGGATGTAGAAAAATGTCTCCAGACAGTTTCAGTTCTGAACTAGACCATGAAATTATAAATAATAGTCATGTCTTCTACAAGCCAGTGAAAATATGTCTGTAAAATAATTCACTGTTGGGAGACAGCTGAACTTGAGCATCTGAATGTAGTTTAGAAGGACTGCATGTGAATGCCTGTGTGTGAAGGAGAAAAAAATTGAAAAGTATCTAGAAGTGGGTTATGATCCTTCATTTAACTCCATCACACCCGTCTTCTTGGAATTAGGTACCCCTAAGTGCCTGTGAAGAACTACAGCTTTTTGAAATCACGATGCCAAACTGAAAAGCATCCTTTCACCTTGAATGCAAGAATCAGTATTGATCCCCTTTACCGTGTGGTAGCAGATTTCAAGGTCATTCTCCCACTGGCAACATGGAGCCAGGATAGATACTGCAGTGCCAGTCTTTTATTTCCATTTTTCCTCATCTACCTGGAGCAAAATATGTATCAGCTATATCTTGGCAATTCCCTTTTTCCCAAGCAATTCATATACCACAGTCCTGAAACTCAACTGCTTTCTGCCTTGGTCTCTTCCCTCTTGAAAATGACCCGTCTCCTTTTATCTGTTTCTCTTCCCAGTACCTTCTCTTTTAAGCTCAGAATTTCCCTCTCCCAAACCCACAGCCCTTAGTAACATTTCTGCCACAACTAATCAAGTTTTTGGAACTCAAGTTCAATCTACCAGTGGGAAAGATTGCTTCTTACTGCTGCAGTCCAAAATTAGGAAAATATACTTTTACCCGCGGAATCCAGAGCAGAGCCATATTTGTATCAGCCACTGTATATACCCATCTTAATCTTTTCAGCTATTGATATGTTTTAGTATTGAAAAACGGCAAACTAAGTCAAGGTTTCTGAAGAGGTTCCTTAATAAGCCATTAAGAAGAGGAGTCGCAAAACCTAATTTGAGCTGCCTTACGAAATTTAGAGCTCACTGGGAAAAAAAACCCAACAAGTTTCATGGACTTCCAGATTCTTTTTGTCCTGTTCACTGGTACTCCAAAAAAAAAAAAAAAATCACAGAAAGCTTAAATAACATATTACATCTATGCGATTATTTAAAACAATATCTGTTTAATTTAAGTGTATTACTTGGGATTTTTGTCATGATTTTTTCACTATTTCTTTAGACAGGATGTCACCTGTTGCAGGGAAACAGTTACAGTTTGTCTGTTTTCATGTGTCCTTTGTCTGCTGGAGCTACATGGTGTGAGAAGGTCTGTTCTGTGTAGGGGAACCAAACTGTGACAATCATTTTGTTCTGGGACATAGTGCTGCTGCCTGGTGCTTTTGAAGATCTGGTGGCCTAAATTCAAGCACGTCTGAAGGACTATTCTGGATGCATGAGTGAAAAAAAGCCACTTTCTAACTGAACTTTTTTATAAAACGTGGATATTGAGCAGGGAGTTATGATGGCAAGGGAAGACACTGAACGCTGGGTATGTCATTCTCTAATGCATGTTGGCATAGATTTATATAAATATGTATTCACACATATAGAATTATATGTATATAAATAAGCTTTGTGTATAAATAAGCTTTATATATAATGCTGTATGTACCGCAGTTGCCTATGTACAGAAATATGCACAAAATATGTATTTATATATATACAAATAGGCCCCGATTTGATGTTATTAATCTATACCACCAACACCTGTTGCCATGATGTAGTTACAACACCTCAAATAGCTTTTGTCACTAGCATAAGAAAAAGCATTCAGGGAGCTAGTGCTAAAGTGAATGGTCAAAATCACTTGCCAGTATAAACATATGTCTTCATAAAGCAGGTTTGTAGTTACAGCTACACTAGCAAATCTGTCCTGGTGTAGACCATGCTTATGCCCTCAAAGGAAAAACAAGCCCCATGGACGTCTCTGAATTTGTGTCATGTACAAGTGTATTTTCTTTCCCTAGCAGACGAGGCACCACATGGAAACAAACAAACAAAAAAAAAAAGCAGCCACAATTTTTCAGAGCTACTTAAGAGGGTGTAAATACCCAATTCCCTTTCACTTTAGCAGCCAGATTTTACATCTAGTATTCTATCCTGCATTCCCAAAGCACCATGAGATTGTGATAAAATAAATCAGTCTTATCCCTTAGGATGAATGATAAACCCGAGGAGCGGCATTTCAAGACCTTTGGAAATGTAGCAAAACAACCTGCAGGTAAAAGGCACTACACCTGAGGGGGAACACTTCTTTCTCTTGACCAGGATGGATTTGGTTATCAAGACGTGGAGATCACCAGGAGAATCACGTAAGATTTCTGAGCAACTCTCTCCAGCTGGCCCAGGAGAGAGCACTTACATGTCGTTCATGGTACTCAATGTCATCTATTGCCCTTGACTATGATTCTTGGTGCTCAGAGGCAGGAGGGTTCTCCTGCAATCTGCACAGGAGAGCAAGCAAAAGTAGAGAGACAAAATACTTTGCCCAAGGTCACCCTAAGTTTGAGACTCAAAATTAGAGTGCTAAACTACATGCACTGTACCCTGGAGAAGAATAGTGTTCAAATTTCACCGAAGCTTCTGGCTAAGCAAGAGAACACAAGAACAGCTTAGTTTCCAGTTAAAAACTCAACCTGGCTAATGTGCAGCAGTTGAGTTCCAAGATGCAGCCAAGCTCTGAGCCTTTCCGACTGTACGTATAGTGAACGCTTCATCACAGTTTTCATTAATCCTGAAATTAATTTCCACTTTTATTTCGTTTTCTCTTTCTTGAGGACATCCCCATTCCTGAGACCTCTAAACATATCCTTATTTCCAATGGAGCCAGTAAGAGAAAAGCTTATTAGCTACTTTTTAATTTGGAACAATGAACCTCTTAAGGTTCTCAACGAAGTTTAGCGTTTCCTGATGGTTTGTTGCTGTAAGCAGAGCTCATTGCTCACAAGAAAAACAAAGCGGTAACAAAGCCATAAAGAAGTGAAAGGATTTGCCTAGGATCCCCTATTTTCCAACAGTAGAGACAGAGAGACCACCTAAATCTCCTGATTTTCGCATCGTTGGGATCTCTAATAACCCACATACCTTGCCTTCCTCTTGTAATGGGGACCATGCAGGACAAGTCACTGGATGAACAGGGAACAAAGAGCTGTGGGTTCCTGTAAGGTCTCCTGCCCTGCTCAAGCAGCCTCAACATATCCAGGCCAACCTCTGAGGTCCCTCGCTAGGCTCTGCCATCCCACTCGGGCTCCCCAGCTGACTCACCCTCTACCACAAAGCCCTTTCTGTCTTGCTCCCACCCTTTATACAACAGAATTCATTTTCCCATTTGGTATTTTATTTTGATGTTCCAGGCATAAAAAAGCAAATGGTTCCCTGAAGCCATTTCCTCTCTGTGAAGCTGTGAAATAGCTTTGCAATTTTGGAGCAGTTTAAAATGCATTGTTATATTGAGAAAGAAAAGGGGAGGAGGGGGGAAGCTTCTTTTCTAACTTTGAGTACTGAATGCTATAGGAAAACCAGATTGAAATTCTTCAAATAAGGATTTCATAGCTTCTGCAGTTATCAAGGCAGATGGCTCCCTATTTGCATACTGCCATCTATATAAAAGAAATGAGACTCAACGGTTTTATTATAATTATATAGCTCGGTTTTTAGTATTAATAAGTCTATTGTTATCACCACTGCCTTTCAAAAAAACCCCACCACGTTCTTGTCATACAGACTGAAATACTGCAAATTTATTTTTAAGGCACGTCCTAGAAAAGTAAAACCTTTCCAAAGACTCTCCTTGGTTTGTTGCTCAGCACTGAATTAGTTTGCCGGAGATTATCACCAAGGACTGTGTTTGACCATTGGGTTTTTCAGTGCTCCCTTGCTTGCTGAGCGCTTCTCTGGATGCGCAGTGCTTCATTTAAAATTCACAGCGGAAGGGAGATGCATGCTTTAGAGATGGTATCAGGGCCATTTTCTGTGGGACTTCAGGCAGTTCCTAGGTGCCTGGGTTGATGTTCTATTAAAATGGAGCATCCTTCATTGAACCACAAAAGAAGGTGACTGATAATTAAGGTGAAAATGCTGCTCTCCTGTCTACGCTGCAGAACTCTTATCAGATATGTGAACTCTCATCAGGCGCCCTCTTATCTCTCCTCCTGTGCATCCTGTGCTGGAATCCCACACCGAACTCCCATCGAGATCAATGGGAGCTCCACTCAGGGTGTGAAAGCACAATAGCTGGTGGAGTGTCCCAAGTGTGGCTCTGCAAGCACAATGTGGTCTCAGGGACATGGTACACAGAGAGGAAATGTAAAAGGAAAAAATCAATGGCTTTTGAGGCTGATACAATATATATGTTGTTCATATATATCAGGGTTGTTCATTTGGTGTCACAATCAAGAAAGAGAAGCTAAGGCTCAAAGCCGAAATGCTTCAGCTTTCGATATTCACAAGGACACATTCTGATTGGATGAAAAAAAGATTTTTCCTCCAGGGTAGAGAAATGTACAGAAAACTGTGGCTCAGTTTCAGAGACTTTTTGCATAGGAAAAACAGAAGCATAACTTTTTCAAGCAGATAATACAAGGGAGCTTTGTGGGGAAGGTCACAGTCATAAAAGCAGGGGTTTATCTAAGCTAAATCTCAGCATGTCAGTCACTTCAACTTCAGAAATATCAGCAGGTCCTATTTGCCATCTCTGTGGCTGATCTCAATCCATTTCTTATGGGCACAGTGATAGAAGTGGGTCTTCAGGGAGAGGTTGGAGAAGGACAGATATTTGAGGTATTTGGGGGAGGCAGGAGGAGGCTTTGAACACCAGAAGAGGTTTGAACATCAGGTGGTGTGAAAGGGAGCTGTCAAAAGAGATAAAAGGTGGATGAAGGAGAATGGGAGGGAGATGTTTTACAGCCAAAAAACAGTAAAGAGGAATTTCTAGAGCAGGCAGAAAACACAGGTATATGATATGGCAGGGAAGACGTTGCTGTAATCGAGAAAGGAGATACTGAAGCTTCGTGGCAACTTTCTTAAAAGTTTCAAGACCACAAAAAGCTAATTATGAGCATATGGTTGAATGACATGTTGGTAATACCCTTTTGTTAGGATTTTACCTCAGTTGCACGCTTCTGGATGCTCTGAATTCCCCTTAAACCCTGAAATTAGGCACAAGTATAAGAAATGCAGGCCCTAAACCTTTTCAGTTAATATAAATCCATATCTTTAAACCACTGAACCACAGGTACATTTTTGAAGAGCTATAATGTAGGAGTGACTCTTTCTTACTGTTTTTCATGGCAAACACAGGACTACAACACTGCCCGATACTTGAAAAAATTACCGCTGAGATTTAATCCTCTCCATGAAAACAGTTCTAGCTCATTCTTCACCTACCATGAAAAAGACCTCAAGTCTAGATTTATCATCTCCCTGCGCACTTGTCAGCTTGCATTATCCTGACAGAATACAAAAAACTTGAACACATACCCTCTAGTAAGGAATTCACAGACTCCCAATGTGGGAAGGATTAAGCATCATAATAGCCAAACCAAACAATTTCTTAGGGGGTTCACATAAAGTCTGTCAAACATGTTCCATAGCTCTGAGAAGAAGAACAAACGCAAATGTAAATCACCTCTAGGAAAGGCAATTTCTTCTAGGTGTTCAAATGCACTAAATCAATCTATTTGTTTTCATTTGGCAGCGTCCACAAGTTTTCACCATCTACAGAACCGCAAGATGAGGGACTGCGTTTGGCATGTTTGTATCGAAAGTTCCCAAGGCAGTTTACTAAAGTGAAGGTACTTTAATGAAAATCAACTCTGCTGAAAGAACTTGAGCAAGGAAGGAAAAAATAGGATTAAGGTTTTGACCACTGCTGAAGAAACTCCATCTTCTGCATCTTCCATAATCACCTTTTGAGCATCATGTCTCTGACTTAACATGTGGACACTTGGACCCACACTGGCATCCAGCATAATATACACTTATTAGCTACATGCTCTGGAGGACGTAGCCAAAATGAACACCAAACACAAAAGCTTAATTACAAGTTAGTTTAGAAGAATCTGGACCTACAAAATTATTGATTCCTTCAGGAAGCAATAGGTATGGCAATCTGAATTACTGAAGAAACTGCACACGGCAGGCTACAGAAGACCTTATTCTTTGTCATATTTGTCAGAACCACTTAAATCAACAAATTCCTTCCAGTATCAAAGAAAAGAGGTGAGCACTGGAAGCGTTCTTGATAAGCAGTTTCTGTTTCCATGCCAACTTCAAAGGGCTGCTCCTTCATTCAGGGTTAACTTCTATCACAAAAAAATATCCACAATATGGAGTGAAATACGTCTGCTAGCAGAGGAATTATCAAAAGAAGAGACAGCAAAATTTACTGTCTGAAAGCAGAAGCTAGATCAATTCAGACTAAAATTATTTAAACTCGTGGAACAGTGAGAATAGTTAAGAACTTGCCAAAAGTTCCAGTGGAGTAATCAACAATGCCAATCTTTTTGCATTGGATGAGAAATTCCCTGCCACACGAATACGCAGTGTGCTGCGGTTCAGAAATGAAGCTGCTCAGGGAAATGCTGTAGTCCTTGCGACAAAATGAACGCCAGTGGTGCGCTCTTCTGGGTTTTTGACTATGAGTCCTTTAGCTCGAGCATGTCTACAAAGCAGAGAGCTCCCGTTCACGCTCACTGTTTGTTAGACCTTGAGACCACCTTTATGCGTCTGCTCCCTTCCATCTCTTAACCCGTCTTCGGTTGAGGATTCTTCTGGGGACGCTATGTCTGCATACGCGTCTACGCCTCAGTGTGGAGCGGTGTATCTAAGCATTGCCGTAATTTCAGTAGAATCCATTCGTATCACCCCTTCCCCCCCCCCCCCCCCCCCCTCCCCCCCGTTCCTCTTCTCGGTGGTATCTCTCAGCAACTTTCCCCATGTTAGTTAATGCAGCAAATGAGATTACACTATCTGCTACTGTTGATATGCTCAGACAGCACGCTGCCCATGTTATCAATGTCACTCTCCACCACCCTCCCTCATTCTTGCTAACTTAAACCTTTCAAAACCACTAGCCAACATGGACTGATCTATTACTAATCTCCAACAAATCCTTTGTTAATCCTTCCTCACTTGTGGCCTGATCAGTTCCTACTGAAACCAACGGGAATTTGACTCAAAAAGGACCTGAACTTATGGCTGCGATGCACAGGCAGTGTTTGGATATGGAGTAAAAAAAGTAAAAAATTCCTGCCAAACAGAATTTCAGAGAAATGAACAGACCAAGCTGCTTGTTAACTTGTAGAGGATTAATGAAACAATTGTGTATAGTGGGTGTGTGCTTCGTAATGTACTGCTGTATGCAACAGTGCTTTTCTGGAGTAGCTGGATAAATTCTATAAAAAACTGTTTTATACTATCAGGTTGGTATAGCTGGTACATGAGATGTCCAGGCATAGTAAAAAAATCATACACTTTGTTATAAGAACGATAAAGCTGACCCTTGGATATGCCATATCTTTTGTTAGAGAGAAACAGAAATTCTATGAGAACTCATAATTTGGTAAATTTAATTTCCTTTTCTAACCTGTTTTTCTCCCTGGGCTGTTAGCAAATATTTCCTGATATGAAATTTTAAAAGTCATCCTCTCCCATTTTTTTCAAATTCTAAGATTTATTTGTTCTTATCTTTTATTCTTCATCTTCCAGTAGCTACCAGGAAGAGCAATCTGGCATCAAGATTTTCTTACTGTATATGCTGGACAGACAAATATTTTAAAAATAATGTTCTGCAAACAGGGTGTGCTGTCTGGATTGGAGAAGAGATTGACAAACACAGGAAGAAGGGGATGAAAATGAGGGAGTGAGATCACAAAATGAGAAAATTATCTGGCACAATGAGTTTCAATTTACTTTTCAGTGCATTAATGTGAAAAGATGTTATTAACAATCACAAAAATCTCTGCTCTGATAGTTTGTCACATTGCTTCATTCAAGAGTGCAGTTGGTACCTTCAATCTGAAAAGCGAAAAATCTGAGTGAATCTCCAAGTGTAAGGACACTCCTGGTTTCTTTTGCTTTGGAGTTAATATTTTTGTAACGTAAATAGCATCAGTGTGCTTAAAGACTAAAATATTTTTTTTTTTAATATATAAGAAGAAAATGCAAAGATTAAGTGATGTAGTCAGGGTCACACGGGGAACTTGTTGGTGAAAGTAGAATGCAAGTGCCTTACCCTCAAGTTTATTCTTTATATTATGAGATTGTCTTTAAAAAATGCCAGAGAAAATATACAAACAGCCAGTGGGGAATTACCCTAAACAATTAAAAGTCGGTCGTGCGTGCCAAAACAATTGACACCTGCATTTTGCAGAGCAGGGGGACTCTTTTAGGCATATGTGCTCACTTGCTAACTTGCAGAGTTCGTAAGATGCAAATAAAGATTTGCTGTAATCTGCTGTGGTATTTCTCACCCAGGTTTTTGCTTCAGCAAAATAAAATTTCATCTGAATCACTGGAGAAGTAATTAAATGTGACTGAGAATACATTCCTGCGGTGTAGTTAAGTGTTATCTTCATTTTACAGATGGGGAAACTGAGGAATAGAAAAATTAACTGTTAACCCTTATTTAAGAAAAAAAATGGAGATATTCACATCTAGAAACAAAACCTACTTAACTCTTGAGGTCTGCACCCTAGACAATTTTAAAGTAGGGTGTGTCACTGTAGTGTGTCTGACAAAAGATTCCTAAATACAAGGACCAACGATAGTACTTCGGTCATGAGTAAAAATCTAATACTCCCCTGTTGAAAGTCTACTGAAGGCTAATTTGGTTTCCAGAGAAATTATGCTAACCACTATTTTAATAAAGAAATCCTTACTACATGACTTTTAAAATCATCCTATAAGATTCCATACTCTCTGTATATGCCAGAAAGGCATTTGTTAAAAACTACAAAAGTAAAAGCACAGAAAGCAAGTAACATCCTATTAAATTCAGTGTCAATTTCCTACATGTGATGGATTGCTAAAAATCTAGGAGATCGCTTTCCTAAAGTCTCCCATGAGAAGGGATCTAGACACGAAACATCTCTTCCGTGTTGCTTACGTTCCCAATGAATCAGCATTAAGGTTACCAAAGCCCTTTTCTGTCCTTCCCCATACTGCTGGGTTCATTTCGTGGAAATGGCACCTTCTTCTTGCCTCCTTATGTCGTAATGATCGGTCTTGACAAGGGTTTTCAAGGCGGGGGGAGCAGTCATGGCTACGGGCAAAATCACAGCTTCTGAACTTCATGCTTGTCAATAGCTGTTTTAGTTTGCATTGCCGTACTAATGTGCCTTATAAATATTCCCCGGGGCTCTACACACCACCACGTTGCTGTTGTCTTATTCATCAATACAGTCAAAACAGAAGCAGATGCTGTCAGTTAAGGTCAAGGCATGTTTCTTCCAGATCTCTGGAGTGAAAAGACCTCCATCCTCCCTTATAAAAGAAGGAAATATTCTGTATTCATTTAATAAGTAACTCGGGGCTCAGAATTCTCCCATGATGACCCCAATATTTAACCTTAACTGCTGTACAGATATTTATCCTTCATGCCGTCCTCTCTGCTCTCCCCATTTTACTTGCTCTTTTCTCCCGGAGTGTTTTTAGCGCTTGGCACCCACACCGCCTCACCGCCTGCAGGCCATGCTGTGCGAGGTGGCATCTAACGGGATAGGAAATGACAGCCCAGCCTTCATCCCAAATGAATGAAAAAATGAGTGAAAGACTGGAGTATGAAAGGTTTGGGGATGGATGGGCCCTACTTATCTAACCGGATGGATGAGGATGGAGGTGCTGCCGGTGGGAGCTTTCCCAACATTTCCTGCATTTAAAACTCCAGCACTAGCACTGGAGACTTTTCTCAGGGTTCTTATACATTTTAGCTGATCAGTTCTTAGCTTTTTTCCTTTTTTTTTTTTTTTTTTTCCCCTTTTTGAAAATTTCATCCTAAAGCAGCAACCCACTTGGGACTGGATTTTAAACCAAACTTGATTCCCCTTAAGCTTGAAAATACATGCTACTATATACCAACAAATACAGGTCAGAAATTCCCACTGCTCTTTAGCTCCTTTGAAAATCTTGCTATGAGCTTCAGACTGGAAATCGGTGACTTTGAACATTATGGTCAGCGTGTTTCTATTTAGGCACTGATTGTGGGATTGATTTGGAAACCAAGGGGAGCCGAACACTTCAAAATATAGCTCCAGGGAAGAGTCATTTTTCACAAAGTCCTTGTCTTTCCTGCTAAGACTAATGACAAAGCAAACATCTGGCATGTACATGGATTTCTGTGTTACGTGTACTTGTGTTTGTGCAGACCTGATGGCCCTACCCAGAGACTTTGTCTTCTCAGAGCTTGCCCTTGCACATCTTCATAAGGAAGCTTGCTTTATGAGTAATCCTTCCTTGCTCTCCCTGTCTCAGCTATCACCACTGTCGTGGTTTAACCCCATCCACTGCTCGCTTGCTTCCCCCGACTGGGTTGGGGGAGAGAATTGGAAGACCGAAAGTGAGAAAACTTGTGGGTTGAGATAAAGACAGTTTAATAGGTAAAGCAAAAGCCACGCATGCAAGCAAAGCAAAACAAGGAATTCATTCACTGCTTCCCATCGACAGGCAGGTGTTCAGCCGTCTCCAGGAAAGCAGGGCTCCATCATGTATAACAGTTACTTAGGAAGACAAAATGCCATAACTTTGAACATCCCCCCCTTCCTTCTTATTCCCCCAGCTTTATATACTAAGCATGATGTCACATGTCATGAAATGTCACTTTGGACAGTTGGGGTCAGCTGTCCCGGTCATATCTCCTCCCAAATTCTTGTGCACCCCCAGCCTACTCACTGGTGGGGCGGTGTGAGGAGCAGAAAAGGCCTTGACTGCTCAGCAACAACCAAAAACATCAGTGCACTATATCAGCACTGCTTTCATCCCAAATCCAAAACATAGCCCCACACCAGCTGCTAGTAAGAAAGTTAACTCCATCCCAGCTGAAACCATGACATTCTCCATCCCTTATTCCATACCATTTATGTCATGTTCAGGTCCCACTCTATCCAATACATCCCCCCCTTTCCTATTCTTTGATATAATACACAGACATCATTCCCTTAGTCTCTGGACCACCCCTGTGAATTGTCTATGAAATGCCTGTAAAATGTCCATAAATGTCCCAAAATGTCCATTGAGTTCATTTAGTCCACGACTTTGGGCTCCCATCTGTCACAACACTCTTTCAGGAGATGGTGTGTGGTGTTGCGTGGAGTTACTGGGCACCAAAGCCAGCTTAGGTCAGGTCACTGCTGCACTTGCGCTTATTCCTGGGCAAATCTTGTTTAATGGAGAAATTCTACTGCAATGGATTACTACCTGTCTTTAAATATACTACAGCAGTTGTAAATAAGCAGTTTACCAACCATTCCACGTAGTATCAGCGACTCACACGGCATTGTTCAATGGCGTCTGTCTCAAAACACAGTGAACCTATTTATGGTCCCCTAATTGCCATGTACACATACCTAATGGAGAGGTTTGCTCTTATTTTAATACTAGTCCTCTTCTGCAAAGGACACGGCATGTCAGAGAAGTGAGACAGCTGCCTACACAGCCAGAGACACCACGATTGTCTGAGGACTTTAATAAAAGTGGCAGCAATAAGAGAGAAGTAAAATATAGTCTCTGTTTCTCATGCAATCCTTGTTTGATAAAAATCTGTTGTCATTCAGTAAGCATACAAGTTACGAAGAAGACATGGTGAGCATGCAGAGACTGCGCAGACTTATCAGGGGAGCAAAAGGGGCTGCAGACCTCCAATAGCATTGTCTGGTTCACTTTTCATGAGGGGGGACGTGTCCTGCCCCTCTCTTTCCTCTGCAGTCATGTAACTCTGATTTGATAAACTGTCCTCTTCAAGACATCCATTTTTGGAGGGAAGTCCTTGCTCAAAATTTTCCCTGCAAACCCTGATTTCCTCGGAGCTGTTTATCTGGCACGACCTCACCTTGGTGGGGGTTGTTGGGCCACGCAAAGTTTCATACTCATCTGGCCGAAAGTTTTCTCATTGTGCAAAGATGAGATACCGATCATTCTTTTCTGAGGACAAACAGTTGCTGAGTATTGATACATGAAAAATATTAATGTCCACCCTGCTTTATGTCACGTACTGAAACACATCTTTTTATAAACCAGCCTCAGCTTCTTAAAGCTCTCTGGATGGCTGGCTGTCAGCCCACTGGCCTATAGCTAACAAGAAGCATTAAGAAAAAAGAACCACCAAAGCCACATCTGAAAGGAAGAGTGCACACCACACTGTGAACTGGAGGAATGGCAACATCTGGAATTGTGTTACGACAAAGGACCATCCTAAAGCCAACTCATGCAGATGTGTTTGGCTCCAAGGAAGCTTTACAATGCTCATCCTTAACCTAAAGAAATGCAGCATGCTCCAGAAAGCAAAATGGAGTTAAAATATGTATTTGATTTAGTATGAAGTGGGGGTAGGAAGAAGAATGTGAAACTTTCCATTGGCTTATTAAATTCTCCTTTTTAAAGTTGTTTCTGCTCAAATGAGAGACTTGCCAGTTTAGCTAAGCCAATAAATTCAGAGCCAAATGTGTTCAGTTCCAGTGCCATCAAGAAGGATAGATTGTAGAGCTGCTGCTCATTTATGTTTTGTTCTGATGAAATACAGACATTTATCTTTGTGGAACTAGTAAAACAATTGCATCATTTTCCACTGCAAATTGAATCAATGCACCCAGCGGCTGCTGAGCTGGAAGCAGAGCTGAAAGCTGTATCTTCTGCTATGCAGCCGCTCTGATGCTAGGATCCACTTTGCATTCATCTGCAGTGCCTTCACCTTCCCTGTCCATTCTCAAGCCTCTTTCAGAAAACATTCACATACAAAAAAAAAAAAAAAAAAAAATTGAGCTTGGGTTTGTTGTTTTGTTTTTTTTTTTTTTCTCCACAACCCCCCCACTTTTGAGCCTGAGGGCCTTAATACTGGTGAACTTTTGTCCAAGTACAAATTTCTGGGAAGGCTACCATGCCCCCATGCAAAATACAGGTCCCACCTGGAATTCCTCCCAATGCTCACAGAAATTTGCCTCTGGGATTTTCACTCAGGTCATCTCTCCTTACAGGGCATCAAACACTGCTCCATTCTCTTGTCAGACCCCCCACAGAGCAAGCCATTTGGTAAAAAATCATAGCCGTTTATTCAAACAAAGAAGACAAGGACACTTCCTTTGAGAGCTCGTGCCCCCTGGGCAAGTCTAAATGTCTGGAATCGCCTATCAAAGTGTAATCACTACCATAAACAAAAAAGGCTGCTCCAGATAGCACAGCTTTGTGTGGGGAAGGAAGCAAGTGCTATGATACATATGGTGGGACTGCCAAAAAGCTGTGTAGAAATACAACAAATGTTAATTATAAATGGGTTCTTACCAATATTCCCATGATATGATTATTAACTATTACTTATATCACTAGTGTTCTTGGGGTGCCTAGGTAAGACCTTCCAGAGTCACCTGGGTGTTATCCTGCTTGGTTTTCATCTGCCACCCCAGAGGGTGGTGGGTGTCTTACAGATCCTATGTCATAGCTATCATTCCAAGGTGGAAAGCTCAGATACTGCTGGACTTCTGCAAAGGCAGGAGATACCCAGGTTTATGCACCTGAATGCCTCCTAGTACATCTGCAAAAACAAGAGATCCCTTCCAGCGAGGAACCCTGCCACTGGCAAATTATTAGTCAAGAGGTAAGAGATGAACACAGGCAGGCAGAAGGGAGTCCACAAGAAAATTATGAAGTTCTAGCACAGTGCTCCTATCACAGCTGGATGATGGTTGGGACTTCTTTAGCATCCATTGAAGGATGGCTTCAAAAGGTATCTCAGGTAGGACTGTGATGCAGCTATACTTGTATTAAGGGGCAAAGGCTCCCATAAACATCACCATCAGCAGTGGAAGAAAGTATGGAGGTGCCTGCTGCACTGCTATGAGGGCGTTCACAAATCAGGCAGAACACATTGTAAATGCCTTTTTTTTTTTTTTTGCCTTTTTTTTTTTAATGTAGGTCTTTCAGCTTCTATTTCTATAACTCTGAGGAAAAGAAAAAAAAAGTCCTGCAAAGAAACAACAGCAAATTGTCTAACTAGTTTAACTACAAAAGTAAACAGTACTCTAAAGAAGACCTTGGAAATGCACTTATTTATGCTATAATAGATGATTTTAAGAACCTCCAGCTGGATTAGGTAGCTGTCCTCTTTCCACAACTTGTCTCATTCCTGAAATGTTTTTATTTTGTAAATCTGTAGTTCCTGATTTTATTTATGCACATTCCAGTAGTGCCTAGAGATTCTAAACAGCATTATTGGTGCCTACCATATGAACCTAGATAAATGACAGTTTTTTCCCCCGAAGGCGAATAGAAATAGGGAAAAGATGCATCTGTGGTACAGAATACAGCAGAAAGGAAAAAGCTGTCATGAGGAAGGATCCAAAGGAAAGCCAAGATTTGCAAAAGTGTTTGGTTGTTTATAGGGCCTCAGGGTTCAGCTGCTCCAGCTGAGATGCTTCCAAAGGGGGTTGATAATGCAAAGCATTCATTGCCATAAAACAGGATTCGAGCCTGCCTCAAGTTAGTCCCTTATAACACCAGGAGCTGAAGATCTTTCTTACACTTCTAAAGTAACCTCACTTTAGACTTCCACAAATTAATCTTCATGCAGTGCTAATGGTGCCCAGTCCTGGCTCTTAAAACTGTGCACATAAATAGTTCACAGTCATGTTGCCTTCAGGTTTTTCTAGTTATTATGAGAAAAAAAAAAACAAAAAAAAAACCCCCCAAAAAAACCAACAAAAAAAACCAAACACTGAAATAAAGCGAAAATATGCTTTGAAAGGGGCAACATTTGTGGGGAGAGATTTATCTTTTATTAGTCCAACAGATAAACTTGGAGAAAATGAGTGAGCTCAGGAACATGCTCAGGCTTGAAGCAGAAGCAGGAAAATTCAAGCTAAATCAAAACTGAGAATAATTGCTCCAAAGTTGTCATTCTACAATACTTTGTCTTTGGCAAAAGAGTTGGCGTAAAGACTTTGTGCTCCCAGGCACTCGGTCCTGCTGGATCCCTGCTACTCTCCATCCATTGAGTTGGGCCAATATCACCATCTGCATGATTGTGATTTAAAGTGTATTAAATGATGTCGGTTTAAAAGTGTTGTTTCTTTTTCTTTTAATCTGAATTATTTGAGTGACTGTATACACAACATGGCCTATATAAACAGCAAAACAAATCGGGGCAGTGGACTCTGCAGAAGCAACGAGAAGATGGGCATAAGAATTTCTTAAGTGGCTTTAGTGCCAAAGGCAACATGCTGGGTTATTACACACTTGAGTTTAATTAATCTGTGTTACTCAATCAGAAAATTCGAGAGAAAAAAGATTGCTAATGTCTTTTGAGCAGGGGGAGCTGCTGGCCAAAAGGGAGATGATTTGCCTGGCTAGAAGAGAAACAGGGATTCATTTAGCCATCCAAGGCACCAGTCTGAGGATTGCATTGCACTTCATTGAAAATATTCACACTGTTCACCTGTGTCCTGTATTGGAATATCCTTCAGAAGATAGTTCCAGGTCATTCACCAGTGCATCAGCAGGGCTTCGCTGCTCACTTCTACATATGGGCAACAGCCCGAAACCCGCGCTGTCTGCCAAACAGCCCATATATCAGAATTTACCTGGCTACGCTGCTGCTGCTTTTTCTCCCCCTGTAGAACGCCACAGGCTACAGACAGATGAAACAGGAAATATTATAGCCTTTCAAAAGACCAGTGTAACTCTTAAGGGGAAATTATCCTTTGATTGTACAACAGAGATTCCTGAACACAGCTGATATTAGGAAACACCCATGTAACACTACCTTCAATAAAGAGGCACAACAAAACATAAGTGTTTCTCAAGTCAAAAGAATGAAACCTGGCAGCTTTGCACGGCTGCTTGGCAAGGAATATGAGTGCTCTAAAGTGGCTGGTTAAAAGCTAGAATTATAATGCGAACTGGAAATGGAAAAGTCTGGAAACCTTCTAACTTTGGAGGTGGAGAGCTATTTTCTGTTTCTCCTGGCCGGTGTATAATGAGACACTATGGCTGCTCTCTGTTGCTGTTCTTTTGCATAAATACATGCCAGAAATAGGAGCAGACAGCTGCAGAAAAATCCATCAAGGGCTATTAAACACAAAGATACCACCTTTGGCACGAGTAGTCCCAGAATAGCAGATTGCTGGGGGCTCTGGGAGGCGGTCCAGGGGAATTGCACCGCGTGTCCATCCTGCTCCTGCATCTCCGTACGACCCAGACTGGGTACTGCGCTGGCAGCTTCTGCCCTTCCCCACTACGGCTTTTTGTATGCTCTGGTGTTAAATGAGCATTTTGTAATGTTGCATTCACTAGGCACGTTTTGAAACAGATGTTTTACGAAGGTGCGTGCATGAATGATTTGGACCCGTTAAAGTGGCTTTCAGGAAAAGGCACCTCCACATTCAGTGAAACCGACCCTTTGCAAGAGCTTACAGGCTGTTGTCTCCGTACCACCCTAAATCCCCATCGAACGTGGTTATATAGCCTGAGGCTGGATCTCACTGGAAACAAAAACAGATCCTAAAATATTGTCTTTTAAAGAGCAAAGGTATTTAGGTGCCAGGAAGAGAAAGCTCTTTCAGGTTTACAAGTTACCCATCTGCTTTGCTGTGAGGATTCAGGGCTCAGTTCTCATCTCAAACCCCACACTTAACCAAGCATTTAACCAAGTCCCTGTAGTCTGTTGAAAAGAAAAAAGAAAGGAAAGGAAAGGAAAGGAAAGGAAAGGAAAGGAAAGGAAAGGAAAGGAAAGGAAAGGAAAGGAAAGGGGAAAGGAAAGGAAAGGAAAGGAAAGGAAAAGGAAAGGAAAGGAAAGGAAAGGAAAGGAAAGGAAGGAAAGGAAAGGAAAAGGAAAAGGAAAGGAAAGGAAAGGAAAGGAAAGGAAAGGAAAGGAAAGGAAAGGAAAGGGAAAAGAAAAAGAAAAGAAAAGAAAAGAAAAGAAAAGAAAAGAAAAGAAAAGAAAAGAAAAGAAAAGAAAAGAAAAGAAAAGAAAAGAAAAGAAAAGAAAAGAAAAGAAAGCAGATTTAGCTTATTTAGGCAACAGAACACTATTTTCTTTGCTTGTTCTTCCACATGTGAGGAAAAGCCTGAGAAGAATTTGCTCTCCAACCTGGGGGTGAAAAACTCCGCCTTAGAGCAGAGGCCAACCTCAGAAAGTTTCGCTTGATGCAATGATCTTTTCAGAAACTTTATCAGCAGGAAAATGTAAAGAATTATAAAGAAGAATCATCTGTAACCTGAAATGTAACAGTGGGCCCCAGCAGAAAAATATGGCTTATATATTTGCACATGCACATACACACATGTACGTAATAACGAGCCAAAGTTATTCAGAAAATAAAAAGATCAACACATACAGATGAAAAAGACCTTTAGAATAAAATAGCGGGGGAAAAGAAAAACAGAAATATTTAACAAGCCATCATCTAACCATCATCTTTTAAAACTTTCATCATGTACCTTTCATCGTGGACCTGGTCAGGTCAGCGGTCCCAAAAGACAGAGTTTTGGGAAGTTCGTAACCCAACAGGAGGACTATTGGTGTTAGGGACCCCAGTCCTGCTGGGTTTAGGCTGGATTTGGGACACTAAAGAGCTGTAAGCTCTTTTAATGCCCAACCGCAGGTGTCAGTGCCCAAAAGCTCTGACCATTTATTATTTTTTAGAAACTTGCGTGACCCTTTTGTCAAACTCAGTGACGCTTTCAAAGTTGAATAGAGTCAGAACAACGGACTTTTAGAGTCCATAAAGCGGCTGCCATACGGGAAAAGTTAAAAAAGAAACAGGCGCACATATAAGACAGCATGAGAAATGACGGCTTTGCTTGGCCTGGGCAGTGCTTGTCCTCTCCTCGAAGGATTTCCAGCTCCCCCAGCAATCAATCCAAGCACTAAATTTGCCGCGTCTTGTCTTTGTTAAAGAAAATCTACCAATAAATCCCCGTAAGAGTTTGTGTAACCCAGATCAGTCAGTTATTTCTCTCTCCCTCAGCATTCACGGCTTAACCAGCTGGCTCTCGCACTGCCTGGGCACGGACCGTGTTAGGCACCGGCGGCCGATGGAGACAGCCCGCAAGTTGCTTTCGTGTTGCATTTCTAGGTGGCAGACGCACTGCAAAAGCTCCCAGAATATACTTTTTGTGTAAGAACAAATAAGCAGGAAAGCCCCAAAGTAATTTGTTTTCTTTTATGCTAAACAGGAAGATGTATGGGAAGAGGAACACTGCTTATTAATCCCAACCAAACACTCAACTCCAGCTGAGCAAACTCTGCCATTTGGTGGACTGAATTTCTTAATCAGGAAAACATATGGGGAGGCAGTTTTCAGCAACTGAGACAGGAGCATTTGCAAATGCTTTCCAATTGGTGCAGACCAGAAAGACAGCACAGTTTGCATAAAAACCCAGGAAATCTTTTTTTTGTTTTTTTTTTTTTTCCTTGCAGGAGCAAATTAATGATAAGGGAATTCAACAGCTTCCCTGTAGTGTCGTGAGAGCAGCAGAACTGGTAAAGATGGCTCAATTACAAAAATAAGAAAGTTGTATACAAGCTGAAAATCAAATGAAGCAAAACTAACCCATGCTTCTGTTCTGCTCACCCCCCCCCCCCCCCCCCCCCCCCCCCCCCCCCCCAGGAATGTATGTCAAGAAAACAGCTCAAAATCTGGAATCTATCACCAGGGAAAAGAGGCAGAAAACAAGTCAAAGTAGCCCAAATACTGGCAAAAGCAAAGCTTTGCAAGGAAACCTGATGCATTATGCCCGCAGGTTTACCTAGCAGTAGAATCTTTCCTCCCTGTGGAATCAGAACCAAATGCCCAAGCACAATGATTGTGGCCACTGCGCTGGTGAAGACACAATCTCTCAGAAGATTTCAAGAACTGGTCTCCTGAATATTTCTGATCATGTATGGGACCAGCACTAAGGCCATCAACTCCTGCCTGTGATCAAAGAGGTTACGAGGGGATGGAGCGGATGCTGTGGTGCAGGTGCATTCTGGTAGAACAATTCCTCTGTGCTCTGTGTAGCTTAAAACACATCATAAGTGCCCCAGAACTTAAAGCCAGAGAAACCGGTAAACCCTGCAGGTCAATAAACATATGCAGAACCAATCTCCCTAAAGGGACAATCAACATAGCCCTGTAGTACATTAGACTGGTTCAGTATATTTAAATAAATAACATAGCTGGGATTTAAAGTAGGCAGAGGGTAAGAAATTAACTCTGAAATTTCAGCATGATTTGGTCAACAGCTTTTTTTGTTGTTACCTATCGATATTCATCATTTCACCAAATTGTGCATATAAAAAGAAAGTCATGTGCAAAGCCTTGATTTAAAGAGAAGAGGCGCAGGGGTAAGGCTGCTTGTAAAGGTATATGTAAACTGAGGGTTAGCACCCCAAAAGGTTTCTGTAGTGAAGGGACGTGTGTCATTAATCTACTCACAACCAGCAAACCCTGGGGGTGAAACTGAGTGACTAACTGGAATAGGTCCTTGACCAGGCAATGGTACAAGTAGGTGTCTAGAATCTGCAGAGGGGCCCTGACTCTTGGGTTTATATATAATAAAACTCTATATGCAGCGTTAGTTACAATCCAAAGTACAGGTTGTAATTAATTCATAAGCTGCTCCGTAAAAGCAGACGAATTGCTCTTTTTTCACCCCATCAAGGGAAGTTGTGTGATCTGGCCTTCCCACAACGATCTCATTCTCTTTAGACGCTTGCTCACCGGTAGAAAAACATATTATGCTGTAAGCAAGCCCCATCCTGCCTTCCTTTCACAACAGTGTAGCATCAAGAGTAACCCCCTGCCGAGAAGAAATGGCCTGACCCCACTGTGAAAGAGAGATGAGTGAGGCCAGATGGATACCCAACACCACGTTGAGCACCAAGGGCCGGAGGGAGCAAGGGCACCAGAAGAAAGAGGGCTTTGCTGATCTCACCATGAAGCAACTGCAGGGAATTTTTCACCTTCTCAATGCACTGCACCAACATCTGTTTGTCACTGATATTAATACAGCAGCTTTGCAGTCGTGACTGAATTAGATGGCCCCATCAGGAGTCAGTGTGAAAGCAGCCAGAAGCAGTAGCTGGCACTTGCAAGGTGAGGAGGAGGGGGACAGGGAGGGTCAGAAACGGCCCTAAACATCGACAAGATAAATGATCTTGAACAAAGCGGGAGCTGTCTTCAGACAAGGGTCACAAAAATGGGACCACAGACCCTGAGAAGAGACCTCCTGGTGAGTTCAGATGTTGGGGGGAAAAAAAGCACAATGACAAATTTGCTACCTGCCAACATGTCACTCCAGCTTGTAAAATCACAGCCCGGGTGTCATCCAGCAGCAAAGCTCTGTTTTGCTTTCATTTGCTACAGGAACTCACACCACCCTCCTTAGAGGGGCTTTTCGACGATTTTAAAACATAGGTTTTAAAGGACATTATCCATCTCGATTTAGTCTTAATGCTCAGAAGGCTACAAGTTTTGTGGGTTTGTATGAGATTCATCTCATCTATCTTTAGACACCTACAAAGTACATCTCCACGTTTGAGCTGGTCCTTTGATATTCACTTTAGAGCAAAGGAAGGTGCTTCTGGGGCATGATTCATCCCACCCCAAGGTAGACATCTAAAACAGGTCAGAGAAATCACACCTGAAAAGTATCTATTTTGCCCTCTATTGACCGCAGGAGTTTAGTTGAGGAGCTCACATGCAGAAAACTGCTCCGAAACATCTGAAGCTGAAGGAGGCAAATCCCACCCTAGAATTAATCTCTCCCAAGAGCTGCCAAAGCTCTTCACTGAAACTCTTTGAGGCTGGGAATTATTTAGACTCCAAAGCTTTGGGGGGGTCTCTTACTGTGGGCTTGAAAAGTTATTGACATATTGAAAACAGCTTCAGTGAAAGCCTGTGCACACTGTAGTGATACTACCTGGTGGGAGTTTCACATGATTCCTGCCTAAAGGAAAAAAGAACAAGACCTGTTGCTTGTCGCTAAACATGGTCCCATTCTCCAGTAGGCAAAATCCCACAGCTAATGAGTCTGGTTCTCACCTGAATTACCCTAATGCAATGAGAAGTGGTACCACCAAAAGCGATACAATTATATTGCTCTAAACCTGAGAGAATGTAAGCCCAGAATCAGGCCTATTCCATTCCACATTGATTTTTAAGTTTTCCCTGTGTTCAGCTCTCAAAATGATTCAAATATTGACGGCATGCAGGCGCAAAGTCCTATAAAATGTCATCTTTGATGTTCTTTTAATTCTGCTAATTGTGACTTGGTACCCTCTGCCTCTCATTTGTACATTTAAAACGTACTCAGTTCCCCTCCAGTGAAATTCTCTTGCCAAAGGAGATTCACTTGAAAGATTCAATCATTGTTGTTATCTTCGGCTCACAACCTTATCTCAGGAAAAGATAAATAAAATTGTTTAGATAATGCAGAGAGAGAATTTAATAAAAAGTATAGTGAATGCAAATGTTTAAAAATTTTTAATACTTCTAAAAAAAAATCCTTTGTCTTGCTTGTTTGAAGGATTTTTGTCCTTTTAGCAGGCTTGAAATTTTTGGCCTAAGAACATAGGTCTATTAAGCATTTCAAAAGGTAAAAAATCTAAACCTGTTTATAAGAATCCTCAAAAGTAATTTCTCAGAATATTACTGGGTGTTTTTTTTTTTTTTTTACACGTAACAGCTGCATTGCCTGCAATTTGTATTCCATAACAGCGTCATCACGATTTCCTTGCCCTTCCATGATACAAGTCAGTAAGAGCATTTCCAAGCTCTCTGGTTCTGCATTTCAGCCCTTGCATCAGAGTTTCTTTGTCTATGACAGGCAATCAGAGGAGCAACCCTGAGCACAGCCTGTTTCTCAGCCTTCCCGATGTGTGGCTGCATCACGACGGTGAGTGGCTTTCTTGTAGGAAGTTCAAAGAATCACAGAAACATAGAATCGTTTTGGTTGGAAGAGACCTTTAAGATCATCAAGTCCAAATGTTAACCCAGCACTGCCAAGTTACCACTAAACCATGTCCCTCAGCACCATGTCTACACATCTTTTAAATACCTCCAGGGATGGTGACACCACCACTTCCCTGGGCAGCCTGTTCCAATGCTTGATAACCCTTTCAGTTAAGAAATTTTTCCTAATATCCAATCTAAACCTCCCCTGGAGCAACGTGAGGCCATTTCCTCTTGTCCTATCACTTGTTACTTGAGAGAAGAGACCGACCCCCACCTCTTTACACCCTCTTTTCAGGGAGTTGTAGAGAGCGAGAAGGTCTCCCCTCAGCCTCCTTTTCTCCAGGCTGAACAGCCCCACACCCCTCAGCTGCTCCTCATAAGACTTCTGCTCCAGACCCCTCACTGTCTTCATTGCCCTTCTCTGGACACGCTTATATGTGCCCTCACATGTTGGGTGGTATGTGGGATCATGGCATCTCGACTGCTTTGGTGGAACCGGGTGGTAGGGCTGGTGCTGTGCCTGCCGTGCTGCATCTCGCAAAGGCCGAGAGCCTGATCTCCTGCGTGGCTTCAGAGCAACCCCCAAAGAACAGGAACCTTTTTGGGAGAGAGGACCAGTGGAGTGTGGTGATACAGCACCTCTCCCTGATGGTCAAGCACAGGAGCTGTCTGTGGGATGATAAGTCTTCCACACACACGAATGAAGAATAAAACCAGCTGTGACAGTAACTTCACCGTAGCTGTCATGGCAAGGTAGAAACTGGAGCTCTGCTGTGCCCTGATATTAACATATGATACTTCCAATCCAGTTGGCATATTACCACAGTGTTACAAAAGGGAGGATGTTCACATGCCCTGAGGGTGTCAGAGGAACAAGAATCTGAGACAGAAAATGAAGCAAACTTCTACCCTTCGGAGTTCCAAGCTCAACAAGGTGTGCCTGTGCATGTGTGTGCATGTACACGTACAAAAGTACCCAAAGAAGGTGGATGGGGCAAATGATACTTTCAAGAATATTAAAAATTACCAGCTTCTAACCCTCCAGAGCACTAAATATAGCACGGAGAAGCCAAATATTTAACAACTTTGACTCAAAACTGACTGAGCTCTGGGAAAGACACCTGTTGATTTCACGCTGCTTACAGATGAAGCATTATCCAAGAATGCCATTTCTCTCGTTAGAAGATGTTTACATATAACTAGGTGACTGTATTTTTTATTGTGTGTTAATTCTCCCTGTTCTTGTCATTAGGATTTTTGTTTACAATAGTGGTGAACACTTCAATAATAAAAAAAATGTTGAATATAAGCTTATTAGAATTCTCTTCCTTAAGCAAAACTAAACCAAAACCAACAAATTCCAAAGTCATTAATTACTCATGCTGTTCTTCGTGAGAGGCGTTTCCAAATGCAATGTCTCTAACAACTTTGTTCTACTGTTTTGACTTACGTTCACAGACTCTGTGGGGTCTAAATGAAGCAGAAGGATTAATTGCATACAGATGCTTTCCTATTCTGGCTTGCCACCGGTTTTTATTATTCTTTTGTGTTTTTTTTTTTCTAAAAAAAAACACAAAGCCAATAAACTGAGTTTACATTATACTAAGAAAGTTAAACGCAACCTGTAAGAAGTAATTACAGGCACAAAACATATGGAAATGCCATCTCTTGTTTTGGTTATATTTGCACATAATGTATGCAGAACAAGTCATGATTAGCAGACAGGAAGCACGCTCTGTGATTATGCAGGATTTGGTAATTGAATCCACCAAGGATAATGATGCTGACCTTCCCATTTGAAAATAAACTAAGCATTCAAGTTTTAAGTGGTTTGCGTTAATTCAAACTGCATAGACATGTCTGCCCAGAGCTGCTGCTGGGAGGACACAGGACAGGTAAATAATGATTACATTAGAGTGTTTTATTAACGTCAGCTAAAGTAATACTGTTTGCAGCAATGGTGCTTGGACGATATAAAACTGAAATTTGAATATCTACGAGCCATCATTTTCACTGAGGTACACACGCTCACGCCGTATCAACCACAAGGAGAGGATACCTAACAGACTCTATGATTACAGAGTCTACCACTTGCAAACCCACACAGATGAAACTAGTAGCTAGTTAACCCACGAGAGATCTGGCTTCTTTCCCCAACTATTATCCTTCCATCTTTCAAGGAAGAAAGGGCTCCAAAAGTCTGGAAGTGCAATGGAATTTGGATAAATAAATGCAATATTTAGCATAGTTTGAAATGTCTCCCAAACCACGTGTTATTGAGGATATTTTTATTTTCATTTGAGGTGGTTCTCTTTTGCAGAGTTATTAACTTGGTTCTACTGCTGTGGTTCAAGAACAGGAGCTATTTGTCATGCAGAAACAGACCACTGGTGTGTTAAATCTGATATCTTACCTCCACTGCAAGGTGACCCAGCTCTCTGTTAGTCCAGTGAACCCACTCTCAAGTCCATCTGTGATGCTCTTTCCTAGACCTTGAAAGCAAAGTTGCCTCAATGCAAAGCCTGCAGCATACTTTTACTTACTGTGCCACCCAGTCTATGTTTCCCAGTCTGCAGTGTGACGAGTTTGTCAGGGAACAGAGGAGAAAAGCAAGGACCAGTGGCTTAGAGAAAGCTGTATGGCCCCTCATTCCCAGGGTCACAGCAAAAACGTGTTGCTGATTGGGATCAACGTAATGGCCAGAGCCTCATAGCTCTTGTCTCTGCTAGGGCTACAGTCTGTCTGGAGTAATTTGGTTTTTCTTTTGGGGAAAAAAAGGAAAGAAAAGAAAAGAAAAGATTAAGGATTTTTAATTTATCCTGGATTTCTGATGTGTGTCAGCCCGTCAGATGTGGGATCTAGTCGCTTGCATCAGGTCTTGAAATTACAGATGTATGAGGAGCGGCTGAGGGAGCTGGGGGTGTTCAGCCTGGAGAAAAGGAGGCTGAGGGGAGACCTTCTCACTCTCTACAACCCCCTGAAAGGAGGGTGTAGAGAGGTGGGGGTCGGTCTCTTCTCCCAGGTAATAGGCGATAGGACAAGACAAAATGGCCTCAAGTTGCACCAGGGGAGGTTTAGACTGGATATTAGGAAAAATCTTTACACCAAAATGTTTATTAAACATTGGAACAGGCTGCCCAGGAAAATGGTGGAATCACCATCCCTGGAGGTATTTAAAAGACGAGTAGACATAGTGCTTAGAGATATAGTTTAGGTTAGTGATGTTTTTTGTCAGAGTTAGGTTGATGGTTGGACTCGATCTGAAAGGTCCCTTCCAACCCAGGCGATTCTATGATTCTATGATTGCATGTTACTTGAGCAGATCCGCGCAGGCACGGAAAGCAAACCTTTCCCCCTGGAAATGCCAGATTTACATGGGCTCCATAGTCTCAGGCTGCAAAAGCAGAAAACCCAGTTCCTGCAGCAAACACCAGGCACACACAGGACCCGCCTGGGAAGGTGTCCAGCATGCTCATTGCAAGTTCAACGTGTTGGGTAAGCATTAGGCTTATTGTATGTTTTCTTTACAGCTATACACAGACATTCATGCCTGGACAATGGCAGGAAGAAATAGTGCAGCTTAATTTCTGCTTTCCTTTATGATCCAAATAAAACTAAGCCACTGACTGATTTCCACCTGGCCCTTAAAGCTGATGGCTGATGTCTGGAGGAATAGCTCAGGGACCCAAGTGCTGCAGACTCTGGGAGTCTGGCTTCAGTCAGGCTACGTGTGATCCAGATCTGCAGAAACATCTCTGGAGTGTCCAGCCACCAGGGTAGACTGAATCCACCGTCTCTGCTAGGACACACAGTTGGGAATGACCGTTCACCAGTGATTATAGAGCAAAAAGCTCCCCACAATAGTAACAAACACGGATAGTTGTTCTATGGCAGACCCCTGAGCTGAAAGGAGAGTGCTTAGAATCTAAATTACTGAAAAACAGATAAGAGGAATCACTCCGAAGCTCTGTAACTGTACTGGAATTAAGTTATATACTTAAATTTTGCATGTGTAATAAATTGGCAATATAGAATGCACAGGCTTTCACCTCTGGGTCACTGGCTTACTGCTCCATTATTTTTAACGCACAAACAGGAAAACATTATGTAGTCCTCACTTAGAGTGTATTTATGTCTCAACAACGCTCTGAAAGTATGTCCAAAACCATTTTTTCAGCTCATTAGAATAACTGCAGGAGGGAACCATGGTAGTCTGGGGTTTGTAAGGCGATGTGGAGGTCAAATCCATCCCAGGATCACTATAACCAGAAGTTTTTATTAGCTGCTTCCCACTCTCTGCTGTCTACAATATGGATTGATGGTCTCCACAAGTCCAAGTGGTTAGATACATCTATCATATGTCCCTCACATGGGAAGTAGGTAAAAGAAAGCATAACGATCATTTGTTTGTCCAGAAAAAAATAACATCCTGCATCTTTGAGCACAAGAGTCAAGCCTTTAGTCCAGATGATGGCCTTTTGGCCCCCCCAGACAATGGAAGAGACCTTTATCGACTGCTTCTTTCACTCTTACCCCATCTCCAAGCTCCTGGATACAAGCACATTTAAGAATAACAACTCAACTCAAAGGCCAGGAGGAGCTTGTGGAAGTGTATGGACACACAATGAGCTTTTCACTGTCTGCGTAACGTTGTCCCTTCTCCTTTGCCCCTCCACACCAGGCTCTGCTTCCAAGGAAATTTAACAGCAACATGGGAGGGACAGGAGCTTGAACCCTGGGGGATAAAAGCAGTGATGACAGCAGCGGGAGCTCAGCACCAGGATATCGCCAAACTGCCTCGTTTCGTGCAGTGTTGGTAAAGATAAAGAGATGTGGCAGAGGCAGTGGGAGAGCTCTTCTCATCCACCATTGCAGGAAACAAGCAAGCAGGCTCCGTCAGCCCACACCACTTGCTGTCAGCCTCAGCTTCTCTTTCATGAAAAAGGTCATGGAATCTGCTGTATCATCTCTAGCAACAGGAAAGAGACACAAGGACCAGAATTAGAAATGTTCCTCTTCCTTTCCCAGACTTCCCCGTCTACAAAAGATAGGCTAAAAGGAAATTTGAGTCATGACCTTCTTGCTTAGTGAAAAACCCCTGGGATCAGCTGAGAGAGGCAGCTTTGCTCTTTTCAAGGGTGACTAGCACCCAAAACGAGTGCCTGTGATAGTCAAACCAGAAATGAAGAGAAATATCCACATGGAATCCCCTCCTGCCGCCGATGGGCAGCACAGCGCACACAGACAGCCCTGGGTCAAGCTGATAATAGCCTGCTCCTGTTCGCAGACAAAGGAAAACGAGTCTCAAATTACCAGACCTGTCCCTGGGTTTTGATACTATCGTGCACACCGCTGCTATCCAGCCTCAAAGTCATAACAGGGGCAAGCAGTGTGGCACCAAGGGGGGACAACGCGGTTCGTAAGAGCACATGCAGACAAAAAAAAAGAAAGAGAAGCACATCCCTTCTTATATCTACCATCCAGCTTATTTAGTATCACGATCCTAATTTTCTTATGGTATCAAACCACACGGGGCCCAAAATATGCCTCAAGTTACTAAATGGTGAAGTCAGACACAAAAGCTACAACTATTCCACTAAATTAAACAGGGACAGGGTTTGGGCTTGAGAACTTGAGCGTGACTGCCCACATTTTTTAATTTCAGCACACTCTCTGGTTTGGGTTTGGCCCACAATAACAAGCAATCTCCTAGACAAAGCCCAGACATATTTGAGGGGATAAATGAACCAGGCAAATAAAGACAGTGATAATGTAAGGAGATGACAAAATGCATAGCAGACCTACGTTGAGCTTGACTTCACTTTCTCATAATCAGCTAACTACCTTGATCCTTGTTCCTTCCAAACCTCTTTTTCTAAATGACACTATTGAAACATTAAAGGATCACAGAGCAAAGGACAGTGAACCAGAACCCACAATATTAATTATGGCTCTGACACTGGTTGCTGAGGAGACCTTGGCAAATCACAACCTTTCAATGTCTGCTAAGCGAGAAGACGACTATAGCAAATCCTTACCACATGTCAGGAAGGAGAGGCTTAATTAATTAATGCTCAGAAAGTGCTTTGGAGATTAAGCGTGCAACTCTAGATGTCATGAGAGCTAAATATTGTTACTGAACTCAGATTCCTACATAAGGGCAGAGGCTCCCAGAAAGAGACGCATCAATGGTGGGAAGCAAAGAATGCTCTTATAGAAAAATACTCAATGTAACTCATTCTGAAACTCTTTCCCAACAGCCATGTGATTGTTTTCCTCCAGGTACAGGGTTAAAAGCCTTTCTGATAAAGCCCAGGACTGTATCAGGGTTTAGGGATGTGATTTGAGTTGCAATCTTCTCCAGAACAGCTCTCATTATTAGTAGGAGTGTGTGTAGTTAACTGATCCATTAGGTGTACGCATCACTGTGCAGGGTTAGGGTGTTCTACCTCTGCATCCTCTGAAGAGCAGTCTTTGGTAGACAGCTAAAGAAACACTGTAAAATATGGCCAAATAGACACAAGCTCTGATCACTCTTGCTTTTCTATATGGTACAGTCAGAAGACTGGGAGTTCAGCTCAAATGTGATGGAAGCTGGGCCATAAAGGAGGGAATAAGGGAGGGTCCAAAGGGATGCTTTGGTTTTACCAGAGGCTAAAATGAAGCTACAGCAGTCAAAGGCAAGGCTCTTGCCCAGAGAAAAAAGCATCCAACAGTGCTTCTTTTTTAGTGCTTTTTAATTCCCAGTCTTTCTGGAAAATCAGTCTACCTTCAGGAGGATCTACCTTCATGAGCAGGTCAATCTTTCCCCCAGTAGAAAAGGAGGCAGTGACGTGTTACTGTATAGGTGGCCATGGAAGAGATCTCAGTGTGGGGAGTGGGATGAGCTAATATAACGACATATATAGGAGGGCATAGGTCTTTCATCAGTGAAGCTAATTTGAATTTTGCCATAGACTGACTGGCAGGAATACACAAAATTGCTATAAACTGGTACTCATGGATTTTAAAGGACCTTCACAATCACCATTCTGCATTCCTGCATAACTGCTTTGAACTAGATCCTGTCTTTTAAGAAGATATCCTATCTTGATTTTAAAATCCCCAGTTATTTGCAGGATTAAATAAAACCCTTGAAAAATTGGTGCCTAATTTCAAGGATGAGGTTGTCTAGGTTCAGGCTGCATCTAGATCTTCTCAGCTTTTTTCAACAGATTCAGAACCATTTGCAATGTTTATTTTCTTCAAAAGTATATGAAAGGACCTAATCAAGTCTCTTTCTACTCCTTTAACTCAAGCCATATTTATGGTGTTCTGAAATCTTCCATTATGTGTATGTTTCTTAATTGCTTAATCATTCTTGGGAATTTTGCCTGAACCATCCCCAGTTTTTTAACATCCCTGACGATACCACATGCAATATTCCGATAGCAGTGTCATCAGCACAGAACACAAAAGTCATACAGCTAGTTTAACTCAAGATCATCCAAAAGCTACGTTACTTATTTTTGGCACTAATGTTCAGGGAATGATAAGTCAGGACCCCTCAAACATATCTCTGAATCACTGCCTCTGAAAATAGAATCAATCTGTGGCCTTTGCTCCTACACATTTGACTTTACTTTTGTCTCATACCCTGCTATCAAGCAGTCCAGATTATTCTGTATCAGTGATCAGTCCTATTCATGATTTATCACTCCCTCAAACTGTGAAATCTGAAAACTTTATCAGTAATGAGTACATCTTCTTCCATGTTGTTCCTAGAAATATCAAACAGCTGAGGCTCAGCAAATCGTATGTGCTTGGCCCACTTAGAAACAGCCCTGCTTGATGTTCCCACCCGCAAACACATTTTAAGACCTAATATTCAGCCAGGTTTTATCCTTTTAATAAGTTCTGGTTTAAGCTTGTATCATTCTGGTTTCTTAATCGACATGTCATGCAGCACAAAGTCAAGCCTTGCAGAACTCTAAGTCTATTACATCAAAACTATTACCTTTCTCTACCAAACTTGTAATCTCATAAAAAAGACATCAGGATGATTTGACAAGATATATAGCTTTTTTCAGAAAACTACATTGATTGGCATTAATTACATTACCTTCCTGTATGTCTTTACTATTTGAGCCCTGCATCAGCCATTCCATTATTTTGCCTGGGATCAATGTCAATCTGACAAGACTATAATTACCTGGGTTGTTCCATTTACCCTTTTAAAACATTGGTACAATGTTAGGTTTCTTTAAGCTTTGTTAAGGATTGAGGGTTTCAGGGGAGTTTTCATATCACCCCTGCCCATTTTTACATCTCAAGGCCGTGGCAGAGACTGATGTCTCTGTGGGCGAAGTTCCTATTACAATAATTAGTACTTCAGATCTTCCGTGCTTGCAAAGACTAAAAGGTCAACATTACTCTCCAAAACTCCAGCCTAAGAAAGTCTGTATGAGGAGGAGCGCAGGAGCATGAGGAGATGTGAAATCTCATGCACTGAGAATGATGTTGATCTGATACCACCACACATTCTCCCATCACTGTGTCCCTGCAGGCATCCATGGCTCACTGTGTGGTCTTCTCCCATACTCCCTGGCCCCACACATTCCTGGCTGGGCCATGAGCCATGAGCTAGCTCTGTGTGAAGTCACCAGTGAAGAGAAGCCTCCAGGCCTGCGCTGTCTTGCCTCTGAAGAAGGCCAGTCAAACCGTAACTGGTTAAGCCAAGCTCCAGCATGGGAGGTGGTAGCTGGAGGGAAGCCCCACCTGAGGGAGCACAGAGAAGGGCCAATTCAACATATTTCTCAGACTGCTCTGCTAGATGACCATCTAAGAAGCCCTGTGAGCAACATTCAAAATTGAATTTGCAGTGAAGAATTGAGGGGTTTTTTTGTCTGTCTCTCCAAAGGGACTAAGATGCTTCTAGAAACACAAGGCTGAGGTGCAGACGACTACGTCCCTGTTGGGAGGAACCAGCCTTGGCAGCAAAGGAGAGGTTTCCCTGAAGCAGTGTCACCAAACCCAGCTGTATCAGGTTCAGTTTTAAGACTCTGGCCAAGTTCACGCTTGATGGAAACAGGCACTGCTGCAACACCTTGGTTTACCCAACGCTCACGTCAGCATTTCTCCCGTTCAACGCACTGACCTGGAGGAGGGCAACTACGCGGCGTCTCTCTGGCACACAGCAGCTCACTCAGTCACAGTCACATAAAGCTGTGTTCCCGAGACACGAAAGTCAAGACGCTTCCTTAAAACCCGCAGAAACAGGTCCTTTTTCGCAGCTCTTGTAGCTGGAGGTTTTGCAGCACATCAGCTGTGCTCCCTAGGAGAGCAGAGATTATGTCGGGCCATGAAATCTGTTCTGGGGTGTAACCAAGGTCTCAGCCTTCCACATCAGTTCTTTTTATTCTCCTCTAGTATTAGTGTAAACTTTGAAATATCTTCTTTGTTAATATCTGTTCTATCCACAGTGTTTATTTCAGTGGTCAATTCCAGCACTACTTATTTAAAAAAAATACTTGATTAACCTATTAGAAACCTATCAGACTGTATAAAGCTACGAAAGAACTGGTCATCAGCCACGAATTCATAAACATTACATACATCCATGTATAAAGTCATTTCCTAGACCAAGACAAAAATTCAGAGAGCTGTATTTGGCTCATTATATGCCGTTTCAAGCGAGTATAGTCTGAAGTGAGGATTCATTCACGCTACTCACTGTAGTGCTCCCTATATCAGCGCGTTCATCCTGCCACACGCTCAGAAAAACAAAGCCCCGTGATAAATATTATCCAACCCACCAAAATGTGGGGGAAAAAGTGTGTTTTCTTGTGAATAAAATGTACCTCGAAAGCACTCCATCTACTTGATGATGTAGAAAACAAAGACAAGTAGGAATAAAAACAAGGAGAAAGCCTGTCCTGCGTACAATTAAATATGGCCATACTGCATATAATTTAATTAAGACACTTTAATGTGCTCCTGTGTTCTTGTTGCCTAGTACCTGAACTCAGGCAGTGGTTAATTAAACATGCAGCTTAGCAATGGTGACTGCATCACACATTTCACAATGCCTTGTATTAAAATTTTATTTGTGACTCAAACCGAAAAAAATTATTTGTTCAGTTTTCTCATCTCATGTAAGTGTGAAGAACTATAATCAATCCAAGAAGGTGCAATGTTTATGATTTTTAATACTGGGTAAGACCAAGAAGAAATACGCGTATGCAGAAAATATAAGATGGCTCTTTGGGGATCAACCGTGTAGGGAGGGAATAGACTCTGGTGCTATATCTCATTTTTGCATTTAATATAAAATAAATAAATAAATAAATAAATAAATAAAGAATGTTGAAATATGTCTATGTTAGAAATGAAACATCCCCTTCATAATTAATAAATTATGAATTCATAAATTATCAGGAATACTTCTTTTCTTTGTCTCCTGAGGACGTTTTAAATACTGTTTGGATTATCTGCTGTGTTTGGTGGGTTTTTTTGGTTTTATTTTTGTTTTGTATAGGGATGACACATGCCACCTGGAATAACCGAATATATGTAGCTGAGTTCACAATGTAAATAAGACCCATCACTTCTGGCAGATCCAGAAGCTCCCGATTTTCCTCTTTGCATCTGCCCCACGAACAAAGACAGATTCAGGCCAGGTGTGTGTGAATAAGTGGACTTTAATGTTCTATAGCTCGCTTACACTGGTGCTGAGCTTGTCATCACACCCTGCACACCTACACCGAGCAGCATCTTCACCAGCTTGCGTATAAGGCCCTCTAGGACACTTATTGACATGGTATTATCAAGAAGACTCTTTGGAATGCGTCTCATTAGAATGTATAGAAAGATTATTGTGAAATTATTCACTTTGTCAGTACATTAAGTGGCCACATATTCAATCGCAGGCAATTAACTGCCCAACACAGTCAATTATCTAATAATAAAACTGGACCCTTCAAGTCTTCCAACTAAATTAAAGGGTCTCCTGCAGAAGAAACAGAGTGGCCATAAAACTCTCTGTGACTTAACACTGTTAGACGAGTCTAAACATTTCCTGAGTCCATTTGGAATATAGATTTTTTATTTTCTTCCCAAATGACCACAGGAAACAGGTTATATCATTTTAATTATTGCTGATGCTGCTCAGAGGTTCTGAGGGCAAGCCAATAATTCCGAAAACAGGTCCCTTCTAACATGCAGTTCCTCCTCAGCAGACCTTCTACTCCCACACTTAAACTCTCCATCCACTTTATAAGCTGCCTTTTTTAAGGAAGCCTTGAATATTGTGCCTAAAACACTTTAATTCTCCCCTTTCTCCCCTCTCTGTTAGTCCTCCCCCCATTGTTAACTACAAAGTCCAGATTGTGAGACTCGCAGGCTAATGGAATGTCTAATGCAGAGCAGCTGTACATTTTTAATGCAAAAGGGGAAAAATAAAGGCAGCATATGGTTTTATGTAATCTTCCTATGAATTTTTAACTGAGCGTCCTAATTCATGTCGGACAGAAAGAGCTTTTTTACTGGTCCTTTGTGGTTAGAGCCTGCTAGCATGAAGCATGCAGTACTTTAAAGCCACAGTGAGTGCAGGTGAGATTGCTCTGCAGTAGAGGCTGGTACGGATGGCACTTGGTTTGTATTGATGACTTTAAACATCACAATTCAGTGGCTGGAAAAAGAAAGGGATGTGTGAGCAGGATGGATGAGTCGGTCTCCTCTGGACATGCCTGTTGTTGAGGGTTCTGTGCAGTCCTGCGTAAGCATCATAAGAAGAGAAAGCAGCACAACAGCATCCTGCACTTCTTTTCTTGTAAAGTGCTCACAAAGTCCAAAAAGAAAGAATGAAAGAATGAAAAAACCCCCAAACTCTCCAGGCATTTGTTGTTTTGGGTTTTTTTTCTGCAAGTCCATCTTTGAGGATGATATATGTTAACTCTGCTCCCTGACCTATCATATGTCAATATGCAGGGCACCAGGAGGTTTAAATTCCTTCAGTTCTAAGTGACATTAATTTTCTGCCTACATGTCTAGTTCCAGTAGCCTCGATATACATTATATATTGCATGGTGAGTAACCAATGCTTGCATAGGAGAAGGTCTTCCTGGGACCCTGCTGGTGGATTGAGCTCTATGGTTGGCTCTTAGTCTCTACCCAAACAGCAGTAGGTATGAGAACCTAGGCCCAGCTAAGGAACATGTTGATATATTCAAGGTGTCCTCCTAAACAGCTGACCCCCAAATACCATCTGACCATCTTCTGGTATATGAGTAAACTGGGTGGTAGACAAGTCTCAACATGGGAGCAGGTTTGAAAAACCCCTTGCTCAGTTTTGAGCCCTCTACTTCAGAAAAGGTGCGGATCAACCGTAAATATTCCAGAAGATCGCATTTTGAGTACTCAGAAAACTGCCAGAAGAAGTGAATGCATTGTAACTGTGGCGAAATGCATACAAACCTGCCACAAAGAGGAAAAGAGTAATTTCTCTTTCATATCCACTGAGGCCAGGAGAATGAGTAACTACTTTAAAATAAAGCAAGGAAAATTCAGATGTGACATTAAGAGGAACTTTCTAAGGGTGAGGAAAACACTGAAATAGATGGTGTAGGGAGGCTGTGAAGTCTCCATCAAAGGAAGTCTTCAAAACAAATTATGGAAACATGCTCCAGAAATGACAGAGATACAGCTGATCCTGCCTTAGGGGCTTTTGAGTCCCTTCCAGACTTATGATCCTATGATGCCTTTATTATTAACTGCCAGCGTGGATGTGCCCTCTGTAGCCTCAGAGCTGATCAATTTGGATTCCTCTGTTACTTAGCTACCACCCTCTAAATGTCCCCACATTAAACTGATCTCTCACATTCATCCATTTTCTTTGCTTTCAGCTTCCTTCCTTCCCTAGCTTGTTGCTCACTCATTTTTTCTAATGCTACATTTAAGAACTCCCAGCTTCCCCTTTTTTTCTCACCAAAGTGGCTGCCCTCCCTCTCTAACGTGTCAGCTCCACTCTTCATATTCAGCTTTTTCAGCAATCAGTGGAACTCAAAAGTGTTTTAGGAAGGAGGCCATTTTACAGATGAAGAAACTGAATCAGAGAGAGGGAAGTGACTTTCTAAATAGCCAGCAAATAAGCCTGCCTGCCATGCCAGTTTGAAATCCAGCAGGCAACACTCCTTCGTTGTTATCCATTTAGTATGACTTCCTGCAATTTTCTTCTCAGACAAAGGGACAGGAGAGCTGAGAAGACAGGGTGAGAAAAGCTAAAGAGGAGGTGAAGAGACCATTTGTGGTGGTGTTGCCATCCAATAGGGTTGACACATTCTGTAATCTCAATTATGGGCCAAACAAATGCCATCTTTTCTTACACAACACAGTCTTCCTAAGTCCATACATCTTCATGTGTCATTAGCATTTTCATTAAAAAGGGAAAAAATAAAACCAAATAAAAAGTGTCAATTTTTCCCCCTGGATCTTAACAATTTTTTTCCAGAATTAGTGCATGTTTTCAAGCTAGTTTCTTGTGACTAGAAAATCTGAGAACCTTTTCCTTTTCAAATGAAGGGTGAGATTTTTGTCTAATTATCTGGCTCCAAGACTTGAAGAATCCCAAATATGGTTGGACTTGCAATAAGATTGCTAGCATTTTCAACACTGAAACCAATCCTCTGAAAAGAGCATGATGTCACATTTCCACCCTCAAATGCTCCTACTTCATAATTAGTCTTTGTCTCGAATCACACTTATGATGTAAATGCCTATGGAAAAAACAATAACATAAGAGAGACTTGGTCCTAATTTTCATCCAAAGATGGGTTATCTGGAGCTCCCTGAATCACATGTGGAGAGTTCTCCTGAGAGATCTCCAGCACCGTGCTTTATACCCCAAGATTTTCTCCCTCATGGGGCTTTATTTGCTTTTACTATTAGGATGAATCATAATCAAATATCAAGGTCTACACATGGGTGCTTAAATTATAAATGCATATGAGGATGCAGCCCCATGCGATTCTGCATGAAGAGGAAGATAACTATTACTGACTTGGTTTTAAGAGCCGGACTGCACTGCAAAGACGTTGCTGCTCTTACCAATATCTTGTCATGGGACCGACTATGGACTCAGTTCTTCTCTCCTACAGTGCAGTGGTGTAAGTCTGGCACTAATGGAGTAAAGTAAAATAATTCTGAAGTTATTCTGCACTTACAGGAGAAAGACGTTTGCCATATAGTCATGGGTCTCATTTAGCCAGAGGGTGTCAAGAATTTACAGAGACAAGAAGGAAAAGGAAGCAACTAACAGGCAGGCTGCAGTGCTTGGAAGCAATCAGCATGGTTGTTCAGAGAAAGAAATATATAACAATCCGGTATGACTGATCCAAAGACAGTCCAAAGATTTATCCATAGGCAGATAAAAACAACCAGAACACTTCCTTTCTTGCCTTACATACTTAGCAATGCTTTCTTCGTCTCTGACTGTGAGGTCCTACGAACAAGCCGTAATGAAATTCACATTTTTTAGGGCTTTTATTTTAAAGAGAGTAAGGATCTGATAGATTCTGTCCTCCCTTTATAAGGAAAACGAAGACTTCTCTTTCCTGGCCAACGTAGCCACTAAGAGAAAAGAATTCAATCTCGAATATCATGCAAACTCATGAGAGTATTCACCACTACAAACTCAACATTTTGCCTGCTGTAAATGCAGTGATATCAAAAAACCCCACCCCAGATATTCTACAAAAAGGGGCAGAGCTTTATTTCTCCTCCCAAACCACCTTTACATGGTCCAAAACTATATTTCAGGTATTGGGGGACAAAGTTGTGTGCTGAGCTCAGCTGTGCATTCTCTGCCACTCACTTACTTTTCTACTTATTTTACCTTAACATCACCTCCTTCCCCTCATACAAAATGGACTACTATTCCCTACTTATATATAAAGCACTTTGAGACCCATTGCTTCGATACGGTCCGAGTGTAAGAGATGTATGTAGCAGCATTAACCGAGTCACAGCAGTAGGCAAATAAAGCTCTTTATATTATTTTTAGGTTTGATGTAATATTGCTTCTTGTGAAATGTGTTTTCATTGCACACCTCTCCCCCTCCCCTTTTCTGTAGCACGCCTGTCTCTTGCAAATATTCTGTTTCACTCACAGATTTCCCGGTGCTGGCCCTGCAAACAGACAACTGTGTGCCACAGAGATCCGAGAACTGCAGGATGCTCGGCAGACCAGAATGGAAAACTTTGCCTGTTAGGCACTCACAAAAAGACTTTAGAAATAATAACAATAATAATAAAAAAAATTATTTGGAAAACTCTAATTGTGATGAATATTGCCATTATTTTTGTAATTGAAATTATAAACATGTTGGGATCATCCTGAAAATGCTCCTTATCTAAGATTAAAGTGCAATCATTTTACATACTTTGAGCGTGATAGTTTACTGATTGTGCATCTTTATCTTCTGGATCAGTGAATAATTGGTTCAAGCTACGGCAGGAATTCGTTCATCCTTGACATCTGAACGAGTAAGAGATGAAAAACTCTGAAGATTTCCTGCAAGAAGGGAGTTTCTTCTCCCAAGACTATATTTGTTCAAAGTTTCGTTGTCCGTTTTCAATCCTGCTCTGATGATCCACTGAAGATTGTGAGGAACACAGCTTTCTGGGACTATTGCTGCATTCATAACCACAAGTCTCATGAAGCCTAAGATATGTCAAAACAGCAGGGGTTCATTAAATGTGGTCACTGTGGTAGCACTTTATTCACAGGAATGTATAAGCAGTCACTAATGAGGAATGACTTCCGAAGATAAATATACAGAATACGGTTAGATGATGACAAAGAAGGTGTCTAAAGAGCACACAGACTTTGGGGGATGTCAGCATCTTTGAGACGAGGGAGCTATTTAAAATGGTACAAAACACTTGGAGCATGGGGATGCATTTAAGAAATGGAAATACTAGGGTTATTAGGGGAGGAAACCATCAAAATACTGATGATAAAATGTTTTATCCAAAATATGCACCTTGTCAGTAGGTTCAGCTGCTTGGGAATTGACAGAGAATAGAAAGTTACTGTCTTTGTTAGGGAAGCCTGTCCTTCTGCCTTTAAATCATAAAGAATGTAATTCAGCTACAGCTTCCAACCGGGTTAACAAAGATTTCTTTTTTTGTCCCCCCACTTTGTTTATATTTATTTGCTGTCTGTGCTCACAGCAGCAGTGCAGAGAGCTGGATGCGCACCCACATGGCAGTAGTTAAACACTCCCTCGCTAGTGCTAAAGATATGTCACAGACTCCGTAAACAACATTCCTACACTTCCCACCCTGTTCGCTTTAATGGTCAGTAGGCATTTTAGAAAGATATGACCTAGCAGCCAAGCAAAGAGCATTAGACCAATTTCCAGTGCTCATCCCAGATATTGTTTGAACCCAGGAGCCTTGACTCTTTGGTGGAACTCACTGTTGCAGGAATCCAGAAGGTTTGAAACTGTTGGCAACTTTTGTGGACTCTACCTGAAACTGGTTGCTAACAAAAACACCATCACCTTCCTAAATCCAAGCATCTAGGTCCTCAAATATCCTGAGTGGCTTAAAAATCTTGGTTGACAATCTGGATTTTTAATCGTTTCATCTGAACACAGGCCATGTTTTCATGGCCCGGTAGCATAATCTGTCTCTATTAGAACTGACAGTGACAATGAATTTTTGGCTGCATAAGTCATGCCAACTGACTGGTTTGGTTTTCCTTTGAAGCATCTTGTGCTTTTCACTTCTAGAGTCCAGGGTAGTTAAAGGGATTAACTTTGGAAATTGCTCCTCAATGTTCTCCAATATTTATTTTTTTCAATTTTTCCAATTTTTGCACATACATATATGTCGGGAAAAGGGAGAATCCAGGTAAAAGGGGATCCTTTTTTCACCCGTTGGTGAGTAACTTCTATAGTGGACTGGGCAATATACTGTGAGCAGATATGATATTTTTCTGTCTACAGGACTCAGCTCAGCTCCAGGTCAAAAAGTGTGACTACGCTGGCAAAGTTACAACTCTGAGCTAATCTATCCCATTAATACCTATTAGTATGGGTTTGGCCCCATGCTACATGGTGACACAGCTTCTGCTTGGCTTGGAAATGCAGATCCCAGGAGCACACGTCAACCCAGAACACACCATAATGCAGAGGGAATTACAGCCTTCTCCACCTGTGAGTGGAGCCGGCGCCAGAGTATATGGAAGCTTTATGCTTCCCAAATGGCAGTAAAGGAGGAGTCATCTCTTCTACATGCAGAGAACACCAGGAGGCACACGATAACACGCAATGATTGCTACTTATCCCTTTGGAAAAGAAAATAAGAATTGTTTCCAAAATCATCAGATACCCAAGAAAAACTGTTAAGAGAAGAGCAAAAGCAAAGACCGTGCAGATTCGCAGTCCAGGTGAATGTCTGTGTTTATCCACTTGCAGGGGGGGTTAAATGACCTGCTATATTGCAGCACGTCCAACTGGCACGTCTCTGAGCACTGAGCACGTGTCTTGGCTCCAGGACACACAGATTTCATTGCAAGATTTTTATCCATGCAGTTGGAAGGTTGTTCTTGTGTGTATTTCAAGTAACCCAAACTTTTTCAAACATCAGACAGTAAATCATACAGATAACGGTTTCAAGCCTGAGGAGAAGGTTAGGGGTCATTTTTGGCTTTTTTTGGCTGCCAGGAGAGAACAAATATTACTTTCTCTGAACTGGCATACATCCCCATAATGAGTCCTAGTGCTTTTTCTTGACTAACTGGACTGTGACCCTTGGAGCCGGTACTTTGTGTTTAGAAACACACAGAAAATGGTCCGCATAATGCTGCAAAGAGTTGGGAAATTACAGATTGTTATCGATAATTAGTATGATTTTTTGCCATTTACTTAAAAAAAAAAAAAGAGAGAGAGAGAGGGAGAGAGAAAGAGGCTGGGTCAGTGGCAGTGGTTCAGGCTTGTCACTTTTCATCAGCTTAAGTGCCGAGAGCAGATGTGAATCAGGTTACAGCTAAAAGCTTTATACACCAGTGTTCACAGCCAAGAGTGCATCAGACGTGAGCATTTGGTTAACTTTTATATGTTAAGATTCCTAAAAGGGGAAGGTTCTTGATGACTAAGAATCCATTTGAGGTAATGAGAGCTCACTCGGAGCTAACAGGCTCAACTTCATTAAGTAGTGCATGCAAATAACCTGGATCCTGCTGCAAGCTCTGCTGATAACTCAATAGCATCCAATACAGACATCCACAGACTACAGCAAGCTTCAACCCACGGCATCGACAGAGCTCATATGAGCATTTCCATCTCCTTTTTAAGGAGATAAGTCACATTTGTTGATATTAATATCCAATAGATGACTATCTAATAAATATAACGCTCAGAAAAAAGCTGTATATACTTGGGGAAGGGGGCCTACGCTATGGAATAGCTCTTAAAATAGACTCCTCACTTCTCTTTCCAAGCTGGCTCTTATAAATTTCCTGTCTCCATCTAACTGCTCAGTTAGCTGAAAACAAGGAATCATGGTAAGAAGATAAAACCTTTTTGTGGCTTCTGGGATGCAAGCTCCCATTTTGCATTTGGAAGAGTTCGGAGACTGGCTGCGTGAACATCAATCTGCTTCCTTGCCAGAGCAAAAAGAGCTCAACATCCTTTATTAAAAGTCTTCTGTATTATTCCCCTAAGTTTGTTGCACTGTATTGGGGTGGCAGTGAGACACTAATCAAAATCTTCTGAGTTTTAGTTAATTAGATAACCTATTTTTGACCAAGTTGTGGCATGGGGACCTATAGATACATAAATCATGAATCCAACATGGCAACATTAAACCTTTTATCAACTAGTCAATACCTGTCTGAAAACTGTCATCACATTTTAAGGTGGTTCAAAACAAGTGAGGTGAATTTTGGGCCGTGATCTGGGGAAGAAGTTTTGGGAGTGAGCCTAGGTCAGCCCAGTAAATACTTTTTTGTTGGCTGGTATATCCTTGCCACCATGACATAAGAAATTATCTAATCTGTGCACGGACTTGCAGAAGGGTATGGAACAAATAGGATCTTTTTTTCTTTGTAAAACAATATGCAGTCTGTATTAACAGCCACGTTTTCGAAAGTTCTTGACTGCAGCTGTCAAGCAAGAAATGCAAATAACAACTCTACACTGGTTTAAAAGTAACAGCATTCTGAAATCCTGTTGTCTGTGGGGTTTCCGTGTTTCTTGTCTTTTAGTAACTCTATCCTGCCATAAGAAAAATGTCAATTGTCTTCCTGTGCAAATCTAGGATTAACAATGTAGTGAACAGATGCACTGCAGAAGCAACAGACAGTAACGTTTTTTCCTTAACATAATAAGTTGTAGGTAGGGTTTGAGACCGCAAGTAAAAAGGATAGGAGAAAGAAATGGGGTTTTTAAGAAATAGCCTAATGGTTCTAAATATAATTCACAGTCTATTCTCCTCACCATGTTAAAACCTGGATAATGATGCAGACACATATGTAGGTGCACAAATGCACGCAGAAACAGAAAGAAATGAAGCAAAATAGTCGGGTCTGTTGTAAAACTGCCCCTGATGGAGCTAACAGTGACAATCACCATCAATGATCAAAGTTTGATCATGTATTTTAGAGCTCTAGTCCTCTTGCCAAATCTGCTAATGCTGTAGAGAAGCCTCGTACATCTCGGAAGATCTGAATGTGAGCAAAGTCAGTAAGGAAGGGTTAACAGCACGGAAGGCTAATTTTCAGATAAACCAGCAGCTAAATCAGTGCTAAAAATCACGGATCTTCACTATTTGGGTGGTACGCTGACCACCAGGTGGAGTCAGGAAAAACTAGTGGGGCCGTCATGAAGTATAAATCATTTTATTTTCTTCTGAAGTGTGTAGCTTTTGTTGTTTCAGCTCTGGTAGAGCAAAGGTGGGTTAAGGTCCAGATTCAGACACCTGAAATTAGACCTCTACACGAGAGGCAGGTGTCTGTCTACACTTCAATTACAGTCAGAGGAGACCTAATCAGCACAGTCAGTGGAGTCTAGAAAGCCATTTGGCTGGTCAAATGCAGGTGTCTACCTCAGGGTCAGATAAATAGCTCTCTGGACTCCGTTGCCTACATTGAATAGATGAGGTTTAAAGGCAGCTTCGCCACCTAGCTCACAATCCGATTCACAAGACACTAAAATTCATGTGGTTGAACACGCAGATGAATCCTGCCCAATGCTTTTTTTTTTTTTTTTTAGATATATCTATATCTATATCTATATCTATCTCTTTATTTATTTTGATATGGCAATTCCCAGGTCATCTGAGTGCATGTGTGTGTTAAGATGAAGCAATGGAACAGCTCAGGCACAGCATGCCTGAGACATTTCCCCAAAGCAGCATTCTCACGGTGATATTACAGGTGCCTCTGTCGATATTACACGGCAGTCAAAAACCGCGCGCTGCCTTGATTGCTGTGCGACTGCAGGTTTTCAGGAAGATAGTGAGCCGCACATTTTTCCCGAACTGAAAAACATTTCCCCCCGTTTCTATATTCCCCTCATTCTGATAATGCTCGCTCTCTCCTTCAAACTCATCTTCCCGCTTATCACACTTTAATGAAATTCCTCCCATGCATACTTACAAATATATAGATCTGAGACAGTAAACCAAGGCCAGTGCAATGAAAGTGGAGTACTGAAATACAAGTACCTCTCCAACGCTTGTAGCAAACATGTAACACAATCAATGAAACCCACCTTACAACAATCTAAACACTTTTTATTGTACGTTAAGGGTTATTTTATTTGGTTGCCTTTTTTTTTTTTTTATTTTTCCCCGAAGAAATCTCTTTGTAAAAAACAAAAAGCAGCAACGGCTGCCAACAGACGTTACTCAAAATAACCTGCACTCACAGCTTTTCATCTTTCCTCACCTTGAATCAGAAAAATCTCAAGTGAGAGCATATGATGTCCAAACAGATTGCTTGACCTCCTCTGGAACAGTACACCAGGAGGAAATGAATGGAAATTGTCTTTAGTTTTCATAAAAGCTTATGCTGTCCTTGAACAAAAGTGCTAGCCAGGAAACATTATGCTCAATGAAATTGTTTGTTTCTGTAAAGTCCAATGCGTTTGTCACTGGTTGCATAGAACCAAAGGCAGCATTTTTACTGAAGACAAAAAAGGCCAAAACTTGGGCCAAAACTGGTGATCGTATTGACATTTAAAATCACAAGGTGTCCCAAACTCTTTGCAGCTGTCAAAACTGAATCCCCACACCATCCTGTTTCGTTAAAAGTAGCTCCTACCTACTCCATCCTATCGTTACATAGACTGGGAAAAATATAGTAATTAAGAGAGAGAGAGATGAAATCTCAGGAGCTCCTGCGTTCAAATCTGCATTCAAATCACTAACAAACTTCCCCAGCCGATCACTTTTATGTCTTATTTCTTACAAGACACCTTCATAAAAGAGGTCAAATACACCCCTTTTGGTATGAGATGGAGCCCATTAAACCTGGCGAGTTGTAAAACAACAGCAAGGACATTGTTAGCTCTAGTAATCAACTTGCAAACCCCAACTTTCTTCGGTTCCAATGTTTCTAACAACCTTGTTGTTTTTCCACTGACATCAGTGCATGCTGGGGGAGAGGGGGGGAGAGCACAAGTGGGCAAAGTTGGGCCTGTTTTGCAGAACAGCACCACAGAGTATAAGATATTGCACACGTCTGTATGACTAAGTAATTTCCCACCTGTCACAGGAGAGAGTCAAACCCACTGCTTAAATCTTTGATATACCCTGAGGTTCCATCATTTCATCCCTCCTGAAACACCAAATTGTTCATTTCTCATTAATTGTCCTTTATGCAGAGAGTTTTCAATTAAATTGGGAGTAGCGTTACACTCCTTACTTTGTGATATTAGCCCCCAAAGATTAATAGATTGCTCGTAATTTCTGAATCGCCGTCTGTGTTCTGTTACACTCTCGTCATTTGTTCTGGTTACGAAACCAAAACAGAGAGTGTCTCACGGAGAGTGGCAGTAGCCATCTGGATCCCTGTGGGAGCTGTTTTGGTAGAAAGAATGGCCAACTCAGTTTGAATGCAATGACAAACCTAAAGGGATTGCGTGGAAGCCCAGAGCTCCATGGAGGATGCCATCCAGATTTCGGTTCAATTTCCTCACTCTTGAACAATGCAATCCAGGTGTCTTTCTGCACGATCAACTTTGTGTGCTTCTGAGATAGTGAGGTTCTTTTTTTTTGCGGTGTTAAAAAAAAAAAAAGAGACTGGAAAGAAAAACAAACTACTTAGAATTTTATGAAAACCTGATTTTCAAAGCTAAGTATTCTGAAGAGACAATAGTAAACAAATTAATCGGAATATGTTTTCCAAAAGAAAGTGTATTGTGTCATTAACTTGTGATACTTACTATCTGGCTTTTATCATTCTAATTTTATATTTGCACTTGATAGCTACCATGCAGATGTCCTAACAACTACGCTAAGATTAAGTATCTGCTCTCAAATTGTACAGGTTTAAAAAAAATAATATGCTTTTACACTCACAAACTTGGCACCAAAAAAAGGGCTTTATTTGGGTTGTTAGTGAAGATAATCCATCCTTTAACAGCCTCAGGTTTGAAAATAATTCCCCCTATACAGAAAGTAATCTATAATCATCTACAATAATAATGCTGGAATTTCCAAAGAAGCATTTGGTAATGGTGCATGTCCCAAGATGTGGAACAAGATGGGTTGAGCCTGACCTAGCAATCCTGCCACTTGAAAGGGGACTGAACAACTATGAGTACGGAAGAGGTAGATAGTGAAACCCCTGAAAACTCACCAAAGTGAAATGGGTCCTGCTCTTCACATGTCAGCACTTGCTGCAACAAATACATACGTACATAGAAAGTACAAGGAGTCATAAATTGCCTGAAAGAGAGCATTTAACATCCAGCCTTTAGCTACAGCTTTAGCTGCAGCTCAGAGTAGTGGTAGCTCAATCTAGACGGACACTTACTGGCAGGTAGCACTTCTGCTGGGATCGCGTCAGCTGTAATAGCCCCAACAATGTCCAGCATAGCCAGTGGTCACCTCCAAGGACCTGCAAGTCCATAGTTATCTGTCATAGTTCATGATTACTGATGTTTTTCATAGAATATCTGTAATTTTTTTCTAACAAGACAAGCTAACAAGACTTTTTCTAACAAGACTTTTGGGGAAGCTAGCTACTTTTTGATTTTTTTGTCCTGTAAGTTTGGAGGTGCCCAGTACAAGAAAGGCATTGACCTGTTAGAGCTGGTCCAGAGGAGGGTCACAGAAATTGTCAGAGGGCTGGAGAACCTCTCCTATGAAGAAAGGCTGAGACAGTTGTGGTTGTTCAGCCTGGAGAAGAGAAGGCTCCAGGGAGATCTTACTGTGGCTGTTCAGTACTTAAAGGAGGCTTATAAGAAAGACAGAGAGCGCCTTTTTACCAGGGCCTGTAGTGACAGGACAAAAGGCAAAGGTTTTAAACTGAAAGAGGGTAGGTTTAGACTGGAAGAATCTTTTGACAATGAGCATGGTGGGACACCGACACAGATTGCCTAGAGAAGTTGTGGATGCCCCATCCCTGGAAGTGTTCAAGGTCACCATGGACGGGGCTTCAAGCAACCTGATTTATAGAATCGTGGAATAGCCTAGGTTGGAAGGGACCTTTCCGATCATCGAGTCCAACCTAACACTGACAGAAACCATCAGTAAACCATATCTCTAAGCACTACATCTATCCACTTTTTGAACATCTCCAGGGATGGTGACTCAACCACTTCCCTGGGCAGCCTGTTCCAATGCAATTTAGTGAGAGATGTGCCTACCTATGGTAGGGGGACTGGACTACATGATCTTTGAAGGTCCCTTCCAATCCAAACCTTTCTATGATTCTATGATTCTGTATAATTGAGGGACTGATTTAATTTTTAGCTTGAATGTCTGGTAGATGAGGGAGGAAAAGACAATGTAAATTATATATACTATGTGACCATTTCTAAAATTTTTGGGTGGTCAGGTATTTCAAGAACTCTTTTTTGAGATGTGACACTTCCAAGCGAGCAGACAAAAATACATAAGAAAACAATGCAGAATTCAGATAAGAAGAAAGAAATATCTTGATGTAATGCTATATATAATGTGGCCAGAATGTTTCTGAACTTCAGCAGAGTTCCAGGATGTCTGAAGTACTACTTCATAACAAACTGCGTGTCCTCTGTATATCTGGAAGAAACAGGCATACAGTAAATGCTATGAAGAAATTCACACATCAGCTAGGGGAATAAGCAACCAGACATTTTATTTCTGATATTTTAAGTTTTGGCCCATCTCAATTAAAATCGGTTAGAAGTCAATTTCACAGCTGTTGGTTTTTAAGATCTCACAAAAATGATAATTCACTGCTAGGCAATAATTTACTTCAGTGCAGCCATTCCCAGGATAAAGCTGACACATTTAAGTCTCTCTCACTCTCTCTCGCCCTCCCTCACATCCGTCTTTCTGTAAGCCAGGGCTGGGGAAAGGACAATGATCCTTCTTTTTAAAAGTATGGGGAGAAAGAAGGAGATTACGGGTCTGTTTAACTCACCCACAGCCACGTCTCACTGGCATTATTTCCTGGGATAAGGTGAACAGGAGCTGTCCTTGCCTTGTCTGCTGAGATCTGAACCCTCCTTGTGCTCCACTTTGCCTACACTCAGTATTGCCAGTAATGGCATCCCATGGGAAAACGAGCCTGAATGCAAGTCATTCCAACACTGGAGCTTGAGAGGGTTTTTTTTTTGTTTTTTTTTTGTTTTTTTTTTTTTTTTAATATGAAATCTCATTTTTCTTGGTTAAAATATTTGGACTATATTTTCCTTTTGAAACCTATCCTAAGCACCCTCCTGAGGGATCAGAACAAGATCAGTCCTTCGGTGGAATTTGTTTTTCAAGTAAAGGTTGAAAAAATTGTGCTGGAAACCTTAGACACGTTTTCAAGTGGATAATTAAACCAGACTGTCCCCAAAGGGGGTGGCCTTTAGTGCAAGTTGGTTGCCAGTACATGTCTATTTAATAGATTGTGTGTTATTTCTTTCAGGTTTATTTGGCTTGTATTTGAGTGCATGGAATTGAAAGTAAATTGGGTAATAGGCATTACCTAAAGTTATATGGACTTGGATTACTCATATGGGTGAGAATGATGGGACAGTCCTGGATCCCCAAATCCAGCCAAGTGTTGCACCTGGACGTTAGGTCCAGTAGTGTGATGCAGAGGACCTCTGAAATGCAGCCAAGAGAGGGCTGCCACAGGGCTTGGTTCGCTTCTGTGAGGAATGTAGGGAGTTTTGCCCACATTCATTCATCATTTTGGAGCAAATTTTGGAGCCCGGCATTGCAAAACATGAGCACTGAATCATTGAGCTCAGCCAGTATATTACTGACTTCTGGTAAATCTTAAGCCTATCTTTCCTCCGGGACAAAATTCAGTCTATTTGTATAGCAAGTAGCAAAATGATGCCTTGAACTCAATTAGTTGCTAATGTTATGTGAATGCTCATCTTTAATAACCATAGTCTATGGAGGCCTGACAAAGGGTAAGGTAAAAGAGAATCTGGATTTAGTTCAATCCTGATAAAACTGTGTTTCCAATACTAGGTCTAAATATTATCCAAGTTTACCTTTCCTCTCCTAAGGACCATGCTTTCAACAGTAATGAATTAACACAGCTCCCGCAAAGCCAGTGGGATTATGCATGTACAGAACTACCTGATAATATTTGAAGCACATCCATTTTCGTCAACATTATTTTCACATCTTTTCCCTGATGACTGGCTTCCACTCATTTTTACATAAGTTATTAAAGTAGATCATATGCCATCTGCCTTCAACCTTACCCTCCATTACCTACATTTGACATGGTTAGGTTTGAAGAGGTCTACAACTTTAATTAATGTATTCCCAGTAATCTACCCAACATGGAGACAGCCTTTGTTTTATGTACAGCATTCTGTGCAGCGAAGTATGTTCTGATGCAAATTATCAATTACTGTATCCCAGCGTATCACTTGCAAAGTACTTTTAGATGGCGAGACATGAATGCCACTACAGAAACATTTCTCGTTTATTCCTGATGTGGATGAACATGCCTTAACTGTAGACCACTGCTAAATTAAAAAAAAAAAAAAAAAAATAGCCATTTCAAAGAGTCAAACATCTACCCAATTCCAAAGGGCAGCATCAGAGCACTTAAACAAAAACACAGCAGGGAATTTAATCATGAGAAAACTGAAGCGAAAGAAGATTTTGTATGGGCACAGCTAGTTTTAGTTCTTTCATGGCAAAATAAAGGGGTCAGAGAGATCAAGAGGTCACCCATTCATGGGTTAAAAAAAAAAGAACAAAAAGACTTTTCTATAGTCTACTATGCAGTGTTAGGAAATGTCCAGATCAGGGTTTCCCCACCCTGTATTCTACCCACCTTGAAGAATAAAGAAAACAAAATCCTCGGGCTTCAACCTCCCAGCCGGCTTTTATCATAATCCATATTATTCGCAAAATAGACTGGAGGTGACTTATGTGGTGACCTCTCACCACAATTCAAAACGAGTCTTAATGAACTAGGGTAATTCATTCCTCCGGCAGAGCTTATGAGATAAGGCAAGACCGCACTGGTGGGCTCAGCAGACTGAAATGTTAATCTTTTGTAGTCTGTGCTCCAGAGGACCCCCAGGTCAAATCCTGGTGCTGCCGAGAAGTAGCAGCGCCTTTGTTTGGAGCTGGAGAAGCGTGGTTCTTGATTTCAGTGTTGCCATTCATTTTGCAGAATGTAGTGTGTGTGTGTATAAGTAAAAACAACCCGTAAAATTATTGATAACCGTACAACAGAACTATCTGTTGAAAGGCAGAGGACAAAGGATTTAAAAAAAAAAAGGGGGGGGAGTTTAAGGAGGCTGAAATTAAAAAAAAGACAATAAGACTGTGGTCCCAACCCGCATTTGTAGTCATTGGCCTCCTCTCTGCGTCATTAAAAATCCACTGTGCCGTTGCTTCAACAGTTAGCTGGAAAGAAACCCTGAGTGAACTGGCTTTGATTATTCATTACAAAACAGGAATGCATTTCTTTTCATCCTCCAGTAGCAGCAGAAAAGTATGATTTACCTTATCAAATGTGATAGCATGTAAACATCTCTCATTTTCTCCCTTCCCTGCTCCTAGACAAGCTAGCTGCCTCTCAGCTCCAGTGTATAGAGGAATCCCTGATATTCCTTGCTTCGAAGCAGTAGAAAAAGGTGTTGAGAAAGAAAAGAATGTTTAAAGTTGCAGTGGCAAAGTATGGAGAGGGGAACTGAACTAAAGTTCCCAGATTCCAAATTCCTGCCCTAATCCTCCTGCTTGTGCCTGCCTTTCTCTTGGCTCTGGCAGCGCTTGTCAGGCAGCAAAAACAGTGAGAAGGTCCTTGGACATCTGATCAAAAAAAGAGTGAAAAAGGAAAGGTTAGAAACTGTGGGCTTGGCTGTAAATAAACTAATGGAGAAGAGTTAGGAAGGAACAGTTAGGAGACTTACTGGGAAAAGGAGAGGGAACATAGAGTTAAAAAATGTTTTAAAGCTGATTAAACGGTTTGCCATTCTCTATCTCTTTTCAAGCAGATAGCAAGGTGGATGTAGACGGGAAACAGAGCTTGCCTAATACAGAAACAGCAGACTCCCAACTGCTGGAAAATTATATTTGCGTGGGGAAAATATACCTGGGAACTGCTTATGGTCATCCTGACTTCAGCAAAATGTGTCCTGAATGTGGCATGTTGGTGGCCGGCAGAGCCCAGCCTCCTGGCCAGGTCTAGGGCTGGAGTCAGAATAGTAGAGAAAAAATCTTGGTTTTCCTTAAGTCATGGAGAAAACTCTGCTTGATTTCAGTTAGGTTGGGATGTTGGGTTGTAGATTGTCCCCAGTGAGATGGGTACGTGTCAGGGGGAGATACTTCAAACTACTGACACATTTCTGAATTTATTGGAAAATGATGCTGGTATTGACAACTACAGCTGGACTTCTGCTTTTGTGGTCAGGGTTGATACAGAAGGACCACTTCTGAGATCCTCTCAGTATGCATTGTCTTAAAGCCTTCCTTATATTTCTCTTTCTTCCCCTTCCTGTGTTGAACTTGTGACTGTTTGGCTGATGAGCCACACTAAACACCATTAACTGCCATGGAAACTACTCAGTTTTCAGCTGAATGTGATCAACCCACTTGCACATTATTATTGTTGTTGTTGTTATTAATACTAATAATTTTTATAAGTAGGCTCTGACTAATGCACCTGTATGTGTGGATGTTATGCAGAATGGAAAGACCAATTTTCCCCTTGACTTCAGTTATAGTGTGACCCTTTTCCCCTCGAGTTTATTTCTGCCAAGGGGAAAGGACAGAAAAGTTGTTGTTTCCAGCCAGGAGAGGATTCTGGGATGGGATTTGGGCAGGGTTAAGTGCCACATCACACCAGAGAGTCCACGGGGCCCATCCTTTCAGTGGAAACTTCAGTGTATAAGCATGATCCCTCACAGAGATGCTTGGACTGGGTAACTAGGGCAGCAGATATAAGGACCATAACAGAGACCAAAGGGGACTTGGCCTCCTCCCCAAAAATATCCCTCCAAATATAATGTCAGTCATCTAAAGTCAGTACATCCTGCAGACACTGTTCCCTTACACACACCTGTGGGAGCTGTATTTGCCAGTGGCAAATAGGACCAAGACTCTTTTTTATCATCTTCCTTAGTCGTTTTTCCTCCTCTTATTATTATTTCTGTTGGTACTCAACTGCACAGCTCACAGACTTCTTCTCAAGCCTGATCCTATAACTGATCCATGATTGGAAACCCAAGCAGAACTGGAAACTACGTTTGAGTGCCCAGATTAAGAAGTTTCCTCCCTTTACTTCTGGGTAATTAAAGCTCCTCATGGTTAGATTTTGTGCAGCAACAAGAGGCATGATTTCGACAAGTTGATGGTTATTTTCTTTTGCAGCCAAGCATTTGAAGAATATTTCCTCTGTGAAAGCAACTCGTGTCAATGCAAGCTAGTCATCTGAGTATGAAGAATACTGCTGCATTCCTATAAAATTACAGGGAAAGAATTTTCTTCTTCTTCATTTTTATTACCTTCCTTAAATTGGATCTGTAATGACTTTTACCAAAAAAAAAGGAGAGAGAGGAAGAAAGAAGAATTTGTACTGTAGAGCAATATACTTCGAGAGCTCAAATAAATATACAGCTATGTTATCTCAGAGTAATGCCCTATAATTATATCCATTCCTTTATTTCCTACAAGTTTGTATATTACAATCCACTAAACCAAAAAGCCAGATCACTCAGCTACCTAGATCCCTTGCAGTCTACTTAGCCAAGGGTGAAATTAATTGAAATTCAATGACGATATGCTGATATACAAGTGGAGGATCTTTCTCAGAGTACCATAAAAGTCTCTTTTGCTTTTGAATGGATGAGTGGTTAGATTTAGATTAGAGAACTTATATAGACACAAAAAGATAAACAGTTCCCATAGTCTTTTCTCAGATCATAAAAAATAATCGGATGCAGGGTTAGCTTTCTAAAACGAACAATCTACAGAAGGAAAAATAAAGGAGCATCTTAAGCTGCTGTCACCGCACTCTAAAGTGCCCACACAATGGGTTCACTTCAGAGTGAAACCAGTTCTCCTTTTGGTTCATTTGCTGACATTGTCTGGTGGGCAGCTTTGCTCTTTGCAAACAACAGTTCAGAAATCCTGAGTGAAAGGTTCAGATCTGGATGGAGAAGACGATCATTCATCCATTCCACGATCACAAAATTTGGGCTCCTGTGTGGCTTGTGAGCAAACAGCTACGCTGAAAACCGGGATGGGAGAAGGGCTGCTTGCTCCCAGAACAAGTGTCTGAACTTGGGCCCCCAGAAGTATTTAATCAGAAATTTGCCTAGAGGGTCTTGCTGCCATTTGTCTTTTCTGCTTCCTTCTGTCTCTCAAAGGGGTTCTTTTTGATGAATGATTGCTATCTGCCACTGTTCCCCTTAAGGTGAACTTTTATGCCCTTTCAACAGCATTGACTAAAGACTAGAAAGTAAAATAAAAGAAAGAAGAGGGAAAACACCTCTGGCAGGAAGTGTTGGATGTCCAGGAGGGCAAACCTGGGTCTCATTCATTGATCAGTTACTGAAAACACAGGACCGTGCCCTTAAACACCCCTGAAGCATCACATTTAATCTCTGCCTGACTCACACATGGAGGCAGGTGCCAGAGTAGTTGCTGTCTTGTAGGGATGCATTTGGGAACCAAGAAGCAGCTATCTCCAGATACCAAGTCTTTGCGTGAGCAGAGACCTCGCACCACATCTGAGCATCCTGGTTGCTGACCCAAAAACTAAGATTCTGTCTGTGACCCTGTGCCCACTTGGCTTCTCTCCCTTGCTCCAGCGCCTTGATGGGAAACACTACCCCTGGCAGAAGGGTAGCGTGGATGTGAGAGGGCTCAGACCACAGTGAGGTCAGGTCAAAATGTTGTCGCCAAAGATGTGATTGAAAGAAAAAAAAGCTTTGAGCGTTAAATCTGGTTTGTTATTCATACCTAAGGTCCTTTCTCAGTCAAAAAAAAAAAAAAAAGTAATGATGACGTGGCCTAATGTGTCCAGTTGACTGACCTCACTTGCAACATCAAGTTTTGTCCACTATCAGCATTGCAGGGATCAGCTAAGGATGGTGATCCAGGAGCTATATGTTTAATAAAGAGCCAATATTATGTAAAATCATATGTTCACTACAGAACCCCTATAACAAAGAGTTGGACCTTTCTACTTGATATTCTGATCACAGGCAGACGTCGTAGCATTAGCTTTTCTAATTCAGAGTCTCAGCCAAAGTATGAGCTGGAGTAACTGAAAAGCTGTTGTATCACTGTGCTCCTTAGAGACAAGATAACGGCACAAAATGTTCCCTTCCTCCCTCAGGTCCCCCGCACTGGACCGAGGAGCCAGTCCATGTGTTGCCCCGCTCACTAAATTGCCACTTAGAGGAAGACACTGTTAAACTTGGTCACCTCTGGTGATCCGCCTTCTGCACAGTGATGAAGTCATCGGGGGGCCACTAGATAAGTCAGCTAAAGAGGGTCAAGAAGGCTGTCCTCTACTTGATAGCAGCATCTTAATAGCTTTCTAAAAACAGTGGGCCATCAAGTAGCCAGACAATTTAATTTCACTTCTCAGCTGGAAAATAAGTACTTGTTTCATTCAGAAAGAGAGGAAAAAGGAGGACTCATCTGCCCATTGATTCATTTGTTCACTAGTTTCCTGTGTTTACCTTGACGTACTGCAAGCTGCAAACTTTCAGAAAACTTTCTAAGCCGATACACGATGACAGTTTCCTCTACCGTTGGTACTTTCCTTGACACTTTGTAAGCTCTTAGGGTGCTCGGTTACCTTGTAATGCTGTAGGAAATGTCTAGATAATATCCAAAGATAACAGTCATTGCACGACTGTGTTTCCGCTACCCTGCCTAGTAGTGATACAGTTAATAGCATTGATGTATGGAGTTGGGCACCTGTGTCCCCTCAAGCTTTTGAAAAAGTCCCATGCTGAATTAGTTTTCAAATTTCGCATACATTGCAATAAAGCGAGAGCAACTCATAGTCTTTCAGAGTTTCTTGCAGACTTGGGCAGACACTGACAGACTCACTGTTAAAACATATTCTGTAGTGAACAGTTAAACAAAAATCTGGCAAGAGTCCAGCTTTTCCCAGTTTCCTCATAAATGGTTCAGGCCAGACATACTTTCATTTTGTTGTTAACTGAATTGAAATTATATTTCATTACCCAAACAGCAGTGTTGGGAGTTTTGTATAAGGGTTTTTTTTTTTTTTTTGGTGCAGCTTCTACGAAGTTGCCAATGACTTAA